>RJWM01000984.1:0-175945 GCA_004363535.1 Dasyprocta punctata
CCCTTACGTAGTATTTACTATAGATTTTGGATCATATATACTTTTCCGTTTCTTACAATAGGGAGACAATACGGTATTTACACATGCGGGTTTGATTTATCTCACTTACGAGTATGGTCTCAAGTCGTGACCATTTACTTACAAAGGTCTCAATGCAATCTTTCTTAATAGCTGAGTAGTACTCCATTGTATAAAAATAACACATCTTTTTTATCCATTCTTTGATTGATGGGCACTTGGGTTGTTTCCAAGATCTGGCTATTACAAATTGGGCTGCTATAAACATAGGTGCACAGATATCACTGTGGTATGATGTTTTCAATTCTTCTGGGATAAATACCTTTTTAGAACTGATGTTTTGTACAAAAAATCCTGAGATAAGGTGAGGAAAACGCTCAAGATAGTATTTTCTGTAAATACCTTTTTAGAACTGATGTTTTGTACAAAAAATCCTGAGATAAGGTGAGGAAAACGCTCAAAGATAGTATTTTCTGAAAATTAAAAAAAATTTTTTTCTAAAAATCAAAAGCATTTTTTTTGTGAAATTCTCTAATCTAAGCAATGAAGAGACAAGATGTCAGAAAGTGAAAGATATTCTTATTTTACACGAATTTTAAGAAATAGTTAATGTTTTCAGAGCCTTTAAATGTGCTTTTACTGTTAAAGATTTTTTTTTTTAACCCGGGGTTGAACTCACAACCTCACACCTGCCAGACAGGCGCTTAAGTCACTGAGCCGAACTCCCGGCCCTGGTTTTTTGAGGCAGGGTTGCACTGTGTAGCTCAGGCCAGCCTTGCACTCGCGTTGTAGCCCAAGCCGGCCTCGAACTCACAATGCTCCTCCTACCTCAGCCTCCCCAGTGCTGGGATTAAAGGCGTGCGCCACTATGCCCGGCTTTACTGTTAAAGATTTTGTTAGACATTTGAATCATTCTTAATTGTTCGTATGGTTTAGTATAAGGTTCATTCTATAAATTGCATTATATAGTGTTATTTTCATTAATATAATCGTGAATTAGTAGCTGTTTCTATATTGTTTAAACCTGGGACTTGAATTTGATACTATTGGCAATAGTTGTCATTTTCTTTCATAACACTTCCTTTGTAGAATTCATTTACAGATAAGGCAATTAGTATCCAAATAAAAAAGAAATAGTTTCCCCAGTGTTGCACGTGTATTTAGCTGTCCGACTAACTAGGATTCAGTTTATCTTATTTTTAGTCATATGTATGTATATATATATATTCAGTTTATCTTATTTTTAGTCATATGTATGTATATATATATATATGTTGTATGTGTATTATTTCTAGAATTAGTCTGAGCAAATTACACTTAATAACTTATAAAACTAAAGTTATTTTAAAAATATACACTGTTTTCTATTGCTGCAGTAACAAAATTATGACCAGTTTGGTGGTTTATTCAGTTCAAATTTGTTATAGTTCTAAAGCTCAAAGTCCAGTAGGTCTTCCAGGGTAAAGATCAAGATGCTACCAGGGTTTCATTCCTTTCAGGAAAATAATCCATTTCCTTGCTTTTTCCAGCTTCTGTAGGCTACCTTTATTCCTTGATTCCTTTCTTCTTCATAGCCAGTAATGGAGGGTTAACCCCTCACACTGCTAAGTGTTGGATTGTCTTTCTTTGAAAACACTTGAGAACATTCCTTTAAGGATTCATGTGATTATATTAGGTCTGCCCATATAATTCAGGACAATTTTCCCATCTCAGAATTCTTAATCGTAATCATTTTTGGAGAGTACATTTTGGTATGTGTAGTGGAGAAACAAAGTTCTGTTTTTCCTTTTAATCTCATTGGTTTTCTATCTGGGGCCCTATAAATTTGACAAAAGAAAGATAAAATTTTAGGTAGACCAGGTGAATAAATTCTGGGAGTTTCTTGTGTAGCATGATAACTATCTTAGTTTTTTGTTGCTGTGACTGACTAGCTGAAAACAGAAAACACAACTTAGAGAAAATATTTATTTTGGCTAGTTATTGTAGAAGTATTATTTTTTCTTTTTTTGTTAGCAAATTGTATATGCTTATATTAAATCCATTACATATTATATAATCACCATGTCATTTTTGTAAAAATCACATTTTGTGGTAACTATAAATTTTATAGTAACTTGTGATTACCCTTTTTACAGATGAAGAACCTAAGTTACAAAAGATGATCAGCAATAATCCAGTTGGAAAAAATACTAGAAATTAAGTAGTATAAACATATGATAAAATTGTATAAGCTTGTCCTTGTGATTTTTTTAGTCTAAGATTGTTGGATTTTTTTTTTTAATGTTTTAAAAATTTAGTTAGCGGCACTTTAATTTCGATGTTACATAGATATCAATCAGTTAGTTTAGTAGCTGAGCAAAGTTTTTCTTGAAGGGCTATGAGTTAAATATTTTAGACAATGGACCATGTGGTTCTCTCTCTGCTACTCACCGCTGCTCTTGTAGCTCAGAAGTAGCCATAGATAATGCATAATTGGTATTGTCACCAGGAAGCCAGGTCTTAACACCGTGAGGAACCTGTGACATACCTCGATTCTTTGTTTTTAATGAATGATTTCAGATAAGACATATAGTCTGTCATATAGAGTATAGATAGAATATATTGCGAAATGATTAATTTTTAGACCATGAGAGATGATACATTTTCAATCGTGAAGGTAGGCAAGTGCCAAAATGGCAGTTGCATTGAATGAGATCTCAGGTTACGTTTACATGATTAAGTGGATCTTTTGTTGGAATATCCTTTACTTCTGCCTAGGTCTTCATTCTTTTGCAAGAAAAATGGGCTGTGTTAACCTGCCAGGTCCTGTTTACTCCTTAAGTGGATGTTTTCTGTTAAGTTTGAGACCTTGAAGTTTTTCCAACTCATCCATGGTCTGGACTTTGTGCTATGTCTCGACTAGTCAACATGCTCAGAAGATGTTACCTTCTCTTGCACTAACGTTTACTATCACAAGCTTGTGTGGATTTTATCTGTAGCTAATGATTAAGAAAGTGAAGGAAAAAGAAAAAATACTGTATCTTCTTTGCTTTTCAAGTAACCCCCAGCCATCTGTCTGTAGGTTTGCTAATGTCCAACTGCTTTTCAAGTAGCCCCCAGCCATCTGTCTCTAGGTTTGCTAATGTCCAACCTATGTGGCAATGTTCTAACAAAACTTTTGTAAAGATAGATGATTAGTTCATGAAGTTGTGGTGTACTGAGTTAGGATGGCAATTCATGTGATTTAGATTTTCAGTGTTTGCATTCATTTTCTCTTTGCTTTTAAAATGTTATTAAGAAAACTTGACATTTTAATAGTGATTATGAAAAGGTCACCTCCAAATGTTTTTTAATAAGAGGCAGAAAACCAGTATTTGTGATGAATTATGTCATTTGTATAGCAAAGGCTTAGTTTCAGTATATTTTTCTGTCTGAAGTAGGATGCATATTTTTTTTTTCTGGAAGTTGAACTTGTAGCGTTAGTAGATGTGCTCCTTGGCAGCAGCTAAAAACTAAAAGCAACAGGCTTTCAACTTGCTATATTCTAAGTACCTAGCATGATACCTGACATACAGTGGATATTTACTAAACAGTTTTGAATGAGTTATGAAAAAATACATTTATGCTTTATTATAAAGAAAGTTAATCAGGAAAAGTATAGTTGGGATAATTTACATCATTTTAATTTCTGCATTAAATCTGCAAAGTACACAGTCTTATAGTTGTTAAGCCATCTATGTTTTAAAAACTTTACTTGTGTCTGAAAGGATTATAATACTTAATAGTTTCTGTTGTATTTAGAAAGTTAACACATGGTAACAAAATATTGTCATAGGAATTTATAGAGAGAAATGCAATTATAATGAAAAGTTAGAGTATGTTTATATAAGAGAACTTAAGAAAGGGAAGAAAATAAAAACAAAAAGAGGGGAGGATACAGGGGGCATGGAATAGCCAGATTGGATAAAGAAAAGTGAGAAAAGGACTGTACTAAGGTCAGAGTTCATTAAGGAAGGCAGTTTGGAAAAAAAAAAAAAAAGAAAGTGTGTTCATTATTATTTTAAAAAGAGGAGCAAATACTATAAAAGATATACATGGAGTATAGACTAATAGAAAATTAGACACCTGAGAAGGCATTCATAATTAGTCTACCCAAAGGTGAGCGACATTATTTTATTAAAAAGGTAAAGCTAAAATAGTGAAGTTCTAGGATATTTGACAGGAGTAAAAAGAGAAATAGAGATGAGATCAATTCCATATGCAACTTTGGAGACTGGATAAGTATTTTAATATGTCAATAAGAAAATTACAAAGTGATAGATTAATAATAAATTAGGGAATAAGAACAAAAGCTTACACTTTGAGGGTTTTTTTTGTCAGTTTATTTAATCAATGTAAAATAAAATATCAGCCTTTTGTATTCATAATCTATCAGAATTTCAACTTGCAAAACTTCTAGGGCCATTGTTTTGGAACCTATGTTTAAACTGTTAGTTAATAGCATTTCTTTTCTAACTCATGTTTGGACAACTGAGTTATTATTTTGACCTTTCAAAACCTTTTTTCTGTGAGTTAATGTGAAACCTATTTGTTTTAGGGATTGCAGGTTTTAGGCATGCAGAAACTTTCTTTGGATTACATGTACATTGATTATTTTGATGACAAGATGAAAAATTTCGTTACACCAGTAAGTCACCTGTGAAAAGCTCTCATACTGTTTACTTCCTATAAAATGGAATGCAAACAATACTTATATTGTTTCAGTACCTCCACTTGAAGGTGTGAATCCTCAGTTGTCTGAGAAACCTTTGCATTCAGAACTGGCTTGGTTAGCTCAGTAATTGTAGGTTGAATAGTATGAATGTTTTAGTTCTACTCTGTGTTCATCCATCCATAAACACCAGCAATGACTGCTCCCTCAAAAGCAAGAAGTGTTCTGATCCTTTATATTGCATCATGACAGAAATTGTGAGATTTAGTGACAGTATCTTTTTGCCTTGCTTGGGAACCTAAGGATCAAGTTTTCCTTCATCTGTTTATGGGGATAAGGACATCAACCATCCAAAAGAGCAATGAGAGATCTTTAAATGGGACATTTGCAGAAGCTACTAAATTTTCCCTCATGAAAAATATATAATCTATTGTGGAAAAAATACTTTGGCTAAAAATAAAGCACAGTCCTTGTTACCTCATCTGTTTCTACAAGGACAAATTATTACATTATGATAAAAGAATCTTAGACATTTTCAGGAGTTGATTATTTTTTGCCATATATTTATCTGATTAGTGGTTGCTGTGGTATAGGACGAGAAACGTTGGAATTATACCTGTATGGAATTTCAGGTCTCAGTTGACTTCAAACAAATCATGTGGCTTCTCTTAACCTTAGTTTCCTCATCTTCAAATTAAGATGATAAGCCTACCAGAAAGGGTTTTTTTTTTTTTTTATGAGTATATAACAGAACACCAGTCAAAACAAACCATTATAAGAGATATAGGACTTCAAAACATGAAATCAATGATAGTTATCATAATGCCTTTTGATGTCTTCAAAATAGCTGCAGGTAAGTTCGGACATAGTAAAAATCAAACAGAATGGAATAGAATAGAAACAGTAAAAACAAAACAATGAATGTGATGAAGGACTGCAAAACAAGCCAATAGTAAATCCAAAATTGCTACCATAATATATCTTGCTATCCTTGAAATAGCTTCTCTTGCCATGGGATTTAACATAATCAAACAAAACAGAAGAGAATAAAACCCAACCCAGCAAAACAATGGCAACAACATAGGACCTCAAAACAAGACCATAGGGAATTAATAATGGCTGCAACTCTCAGAAAGAGATCCCCCGTGGATGACACACTATGTAGCGATATCCTCTGAATGTGTGATCAGACCACTGGCCCTAGAACTGCAGTGTTAGTGAAACACCAAAGCATCACAGGCATCCAATTGCATTTCATCTCAATAGCTATCATCACAGGCTGTGTTTCTCTGGATAAGCTGGTCACTTATGAAGGGGGAGGGGATGGGATGGTACTTATTGTTTGCCTGTCTGTGCCCCAGATGGGGCTGGAGTCTGGCTGTTTCCAGTCAGGCTGTGCCACATGGCGCTGGTTCCCAGACTGGGCTTGTTTGCTGCTGCGGCCGTTGTTCTCTCTAACCCAGGTCTGCAAATGGCACTGACTCACAGGGAGAGGCTTGGGTCTGGCTGTTCCCAGTCCACCTGCGGCCTGTGCATGGCGCTGGTTCCCAGACTGAGCTTGTTTGCTGCTGTGGCCATTTTTCTCTCTCCAGAAAGGTTATTTTGAAGAGGAATTTAATAGTTTATGTAAAACTAAAGTACACAGAATATGGTACTATAAAATATAAATTCATATTATTTAAAAATATTGTTAAGGGCTGGAGGTTTAGCTCAGTGGCACAAGTGCCTGCGTGGCAAGCACGAGGTCCTGAGTTTGATCCCTGGTACCAAAAAAAAAAAAAACTGTTAGAATTTTTGAAGTTTCAGAATGTCGTTTACTTTTTATGACAATTCTTAGTTCATAGAAAATTTAAAAAATGTCTTACCAAGAGTGAGTACAGTATATAAGAGTTATTTCTTTAATATCTTGTGTTTTGTCTAATGGGTAGAATCTAAAAAAAGAATGACATAAAATAGAAGGGAGATTACATACAAGGAAGGGAATAAGAGAGGTTGAGGAGAGTCTAAGAGCAATGAGGGATGGATAAGATGAAAAATACACATTGAGACCCAATATTTTGTAAAATTAATAGCACTAATAAAAGAAAAACAATTTAAAAGTAATTTCTTAATATAGAGGAGTACAATACTTTAAAAAAAGAGTAGAAGATAATCCAGTTTTTTAGATGTTTTCATTAGTTCATTTGTTTATTGAGAAATGATAGGAATGAAGGAAATGTTCTCATATTTTAAAATTATATCACATATTAAATCACAGTTAAAATTTTATAACTTCTGATTACTGTCAGACTGTCTCAATCTTTGTCATCTGAGAGGGAAAGAACATTAGAATGAGTTGTTAAATCTTTTGACTAATAAGATGATAGTTTTGCAGTTAAAACAAGTGCCTTATGTTTCAAAGAATAGTGTGGTGGTTTCACTATTTGAACAATGCTTTGTTCTTACTTGGTATTTAATTATGAAGGATTAAATTTTGATCCTTTGAAATATTTGCCTCTATTAAATAAGACAATAGGTTTTTGTTTTAAGTAGAAGATCACTGCAACTTGGCTAGTTGTAGTTACTGATGGGTTCCATTGGGTGCTTCCTGTTCTTCCTCTTGGTCCAGGTATAAATTTGCTAAAGTTAAACATCACAGAGTGAATATTTCCATTGTAAGACAAATGATATATGCTGTGATATGCTATCTTTGGTGCTCAGCAACAAACACTAAGCAATGGCTTCAAATGAGCAGTATAATCTTAAAATATTAGGACTTACAAAGACTTTTAGAGGTTATCCATTTCAGCTAACCACTCTTTAGATTCTGATCTTTAGAGAAATGATTATCCATTTTGACCCTTGGTTTGTTTATACATAATTTGATTACAAACTTGTTAACTTTATAAGTTTTTCTTTCTGTTTTTATTAGTACATGTTTGCAATGTGTAATGAATTAATTCATCATGGAATGTTGATACACATACATAACACATTGTAATTCTTTTTACCTGTTCTTTTTCTTTCCTTCTGCTTCCCTTGTATCTCTTGGTCTCTTTCCCATTTTCAGAAGATCTGTCTCCCAGTTTCCTATCTTTTATTTTGTTCTTTATTTAATACTTTGAGTATCTCATATAAGAGAAACCATGCGATATTTAAGCTTGTATGTCTGATTTATTTCATTTAACATTATGGTCTCAACGGGCATCCATTTTCCTACAGATGACTCATTTATCTTTCTTTGTAGCCAAATAGTACTCAGTTTTGTAGAAAGCCACACTTTTTTTTTCCTGGTCATCTGTTGATGGACATGTAGGCCACTTCCAAAAATTTATTATGAATTATGTTGCTATAAACATGGGAATGTATGTGTCCTTGTAAAACAATGGCTTTAACTCTTTCAGGAAGATTCATAGCAGAGTCAAATAGAATTTTCTACTTTTTGTTTTTGAAAAATCTCCATACTGATTTCCATAGCAGTTATACTAGTTTACCTTTCCACCAGCAGTTCAGAAAGAGTCCCCTTTTCCTGTGGCCTCACCAACATTTGTTATTAATTTCTTGATGATAGCCATTCATTCTTGATGATAGCCATTCTTTCTGGAGTAAAATGAAATCTCAGTGTTGTTTGAATTTGTATTTCCCTAATGGCTAGAAATTTTGAACATGTTTTTCATGTATTTATTGGACATTTGCACCTTCATTTCAGTTGCCCAATTTTTGATTGGATCTTGTACTTTGGGGGAGTGATTTTTGTTGTTGCTTTTTGGAGTTCTTTATGTCTAGATAATTAGTCCTCTATGAGGCGTAGCTGGCAAATTTTTTTTTCCCATTCTCTTTACCCTGTGGTTTTTTTTTTAATTCATTTGTTTTTGTTTTTTGTTTTGCTGTGTAGAAGCTTTTAAATTTGATATAACCCCTTGTTTATTCATGATATTAGTTCTTGTGCAGTTTAGAAATTCTTATTTGTGCCTATGGTTTCAAGAGTTTTGTATCATCTAGCATTAAATGTTTTTGTTTTAATATTGAGATTGTTGATCCATTTTGATTTTAGTTTAGTACATGGTGAAAGATAATGGGTCTAGACTTGACTCAGTCTTCTGCCATGTATGTAGTATTTTCATAACAACACTGGTTTAAAGTGACTGTCTTCCCTCCAGCATGCTTTTGGCCCGTTTGCAAAGATCAGAAAATTGAATGTGTCTGGGGTTGTTTCCACATTCTCTGTTTTGTTCCATTGATCTGCATGCCTGTTTTTGTGCCAGTGTGGTACTCTTTACTTACTGTAGCTTTGTAATGTAACTTGAAATTCTGGGTTTTGATGTCTCCTACTTTGCTCTTGTTGCCCAGGATTGCTTTAGCTATTTGGGTCTCTTCTGGTTCCATATGCATTTTGGAATTGTTTTCTCTATTTCTGTAAAAATGATGTTGATTTTTTTTTGTTTTTTTTTTTTTTTTGGTGGCACCGGGGATCGAACTCACAGCCTCACGCCTGCCAGACAGGCGCTTAAGCCACTGAGCCAAACTCCCAGCCCTAGTTTTTTTTTTTTTTTTTTTTTGAGGCAGGGTCACACTAGGTAGCTCAGGCCGGCCTTGCGCTCATGTTGTAGCCCAAGCGGGTCTCGAACTCACAACGCTTCATCTACCTCAGCCTCCTGAGTGCTGGAATTAAAGGCGTGCGCCACCACGCCCGGCTTTGTTGATATTTTCTTTGGACTTACATTAAATCTGTATATCAGGTTTAAAAGTATGGCCATTTTTACAGTATTGGTAGGATATCTTTGTATTTTCAGACTTTTTTTTAAGAGTACCCTAGTTTTTGTTATAGAGGTCTTTCACTTCTTGCATTAACCTGTCCACAACTGTTTCTTTTGGCTGTCTCCCAGCCAGACACTGATAGGGTGTCTCAGGAAACCCTGATACATAGTTGTTTTGTAGATGTTATAGCTCAGTTTTAAACCATTGTCCCCTTCAAAAATGGCTCCTGATTAAACACTCTCAAATATGTCTGGTACTAGGCTAGATTTCTTCTCTAATTGTAGTTTGCCATATGGAAGGGGGTCACTGTCAGAGTAAAACTCCATGCTGGTTTTGCAGTTTGCAATAACTGTGAGCTTTTCCGCTCACCTGGTCTGTTGTTTCTCCCCGGAACTGTCAAACCTCTTCAGGCTTGCCTTGTGTTAGTGCAGAGAGGTCCCCACCTCTGGGAACCAGAATTAGCTTTCCAGGCTGCTTCCTTCTTTTCTCTGCATTGTGCTCTGTTTTTCCAGCTTCACTGTGATTTCTAGTTTTCCTGTCAGCTCCCTCCTTTATTTGAAGATCTACTTCCTTTTTTCTTCACCAAGTTGTTGTTTTCGTATTGTCTCAGTTCCAGGTCCAAGAGATGCTGTGTTTTGTTGCTGGTCTTTACACCACCATGTTCCTCAGACTCATTATTCCAATTTTTAAAAATAAAAAAAGCATCAGTAGAAGATGTGTAATATGTGTGAACTAACATTATTTTTTTGTATTTTACCTTTTATCTTTGCTCTTTTACTACTTGATTAACATAATCTTATATTTAAAGTAGGTAAAGTATGAAACTAAAATATAGTTTTAGATTTAAAAATTCTTTAAGAGTTTAGGAAAACTAGAAGCAATATTGTATAAGCAGAGCAGAACTAGCTAGGTGTAGTTAGACACATATGCAATCTTAGCACTCTGGGATTCTAAAGCAAGAGGGTTGCAAGTTCAAGCTCAGCCAGGGCCCCTTAGCAATTTAAGAAGATCTTTTTTCAAAATAAAAGATTAAAAAAAGGACCAGTGGCAAACTCAGTGCAAAGGCCTTGGTTTAGATCCTCTTTACTGCAAAACAAAAAACAAAACAAAGGTTGAAAAAATTCCTCTTTTACTTTCTATATATTCATTTTAGAATTTTTTGTTTGTGTTATGCTATCAGTTTGTCAGTTGGATAGATTCTGCAAGTGTTTCTTGTCTTGTGATAAAAATTTTAGCACCTGTTAAATTCATATCATCTTGTATTATTTTTCACAAAATTTCCTTCCTTTCTCTACAGTTTCTCTGTAGTTAGCTTTTACATTACTAGGAGTGTGGTTAATTCATTTTCTTACCTTAAAGCTTCTTTGAGATTTGAGAGAATGAAGTTCCACCATTTCATTGTAATCTCTTCAATTATTTAATGGGCCACATTGCAAAGATAATTTCTTTTTAATTAAATAGGCATATAAATGATGTAAATCCTTATCTCTGGGTTATGTCTACTGTTGACTTGAGAAAATAGTTTGGCTGTTTTATGAAGGAATAAAAATACTAAGGAATTTTATTTTCTCTGTTTTTGAACTACAGTATGCAGCTGATAAAGTGTTTTCTTTCTTTCTTTGTTTTTTGGTACTGGGGATAGAAACTCGTGACCTTGTACTTGCAGGCAGGTGTCCATATTTTTCATAGTCTAAGTTATATACTTTTTCCCTACCATGTTGACTTACTATTAGTCTTTCAGTTCTACCATACTGAGTTCCTCAAGGTGATGAATTTTATTTTATCTTCTTAATCTGTTTTTTAATCAGTCCTTATATTAGTAGATAATCAGTTTTTGTTTATTGATTTACCTTCTGTACTAGAGGTATTTTGAGTCTTGGGAGCTTGAGAATGTTTATAGAATCCTAAATATTTTGCAGAATTAAGCGGAAGACATCCTACTTCAGAGCAAATGACAAGGCTATTGACTGTTATTGAGTTGCTTTGTAATTATTAGAACTTTAGAGTATAGATTTGACTGATACTAAAAATTAAACCAAACACATGAGAGTAACCAACAGATGGGACAGACTAGGTTGTAGTTAGCATTATGTTTTCAAATAGAGATGCCATCAATCAAGTGAGTAGGGCATGTCCGAAATTCAACATAGGTGATTATCACAGAGTTGCAGTTATTATCTGCAGCAGACTGTTCCATGTTGGCAGATTTCTGTGGGCATTATTTCAGGCCTCAAGTATGACTGGAAGAAAATAGAAGTAGGTATGAAGCAAAATCCAGCCCTGAAATCTTGACCATATATTAGAGAAAGCTGAGACTCCAGAGCAACATAGTTTCAAGGATCTTCTTTTAGGTCTATTTTAAGGTTTTTTGTTTGTTTGTTTTTATTTTTGTTTGTTTGTTTTAGCTGCTTAAGGTACTTGGCATGGTGAGGTAGCCTTGGTAAGAGTGGTTGTATGTCATTGCTTGATCTGAAAGAGTGACTAATGCCAAACCCTAAAAGATGAGTAGATAAGGGTATTTAAAACTAGGACCTGATCATTCTCTCTGGACATAAGGCAAGGAAATGAGAGATTTTTGAGATACTGATCTGAGAGATCTGAAATTGCCTTGATTTTCTTTAAAGTTACCAGGGATTTATTTAAAATACTTTGAATGACTAAATGAAGATGATCACTCAGGTTTCTTATGGTCATTAAAATGACCTAGGTTATGTATATAACTATATTTATGGTAATAATCTCACAACTTCAGAATTGAATATAAAATTGGCAGGTTAACATTACTGGTTTAAGTTATAGGGTTGTTAATTTTGTTGTGTTGTTTTCACTGATACATATCCTCACTCAGCAACTAATTATTAAATATTTTGTCCCTGAATATAATGTCTAGTGATTAACTTTATTTTGTTTAAGTGGGCATTTCTTGAGGTATTATGAGCATACTCAAGTACTGTGCGATCTATAAAAAGGTATATAATTTATTCCCTATAATTAAATAGGTTAGATTAAAGAATTACGGTTTAAATATGAAGTGTCGCTCAATGATTCATGTATGGAGGACTTGATCCTTAGTGTAGCAGTGTTTAGAATTGGGGCCTAGAGAAGTGATTCAATAATGAGAGGATTAACTTCATTAATGTCTTAAACCACTGGCAATATAATTTGATGGTATTGTAGGGAGGTAATGGAAATAGAAAGTGAGGCCTGGTTGAAGGAAGTAGATCACAGAGTTACGAACTTACAGTCTCTATCTGGTTTCTGGAACTTCCTGTTTTCCAGCTCTGTTTCCCAGCTCCCATGAGGTGGGCAGCTTTGTTGTACCCGTCTGCTGTGATATTTCGTCTTGGGATTGCTGATTAGGAATTGAAACCATGAGCCAAAATAAAGTTTTCCTCGTGTAAGGTGTTTATGTCAGATATTTGTCGGTGTTAGAAAGTCTAATATAGCTAGCTAACTCAAAGATAGATAACTACATATGCTCGTCAGTATATGAAGAGTTAAATGAGTGATGTTTAAGAAGAAACTGTGCATTTAAAACTGAGTAGTGGCAGCCTAGTTTAGTATGTTGAAAACATTCTCTGAGACTTTTCTCTTTGTAGCAAGCACTGTTAAAAGAATCAGGAAGTACCTTTATTTCGCATTTAATTAGGGGGAAACAACCAGTTTATTTTTTCCCAAAAGGTGTTATACATCATTCATTACTATTTCCAAAAAAAATTTACAGAATTCCAAAGAAGTTACAGTAGAAAGGACATAAATGTTCTATAAATAATCATTCACCATGTTTAAGATTTGATTGGTTTAGACCGTTACTACAAATGCTCAGAATATTGTTTTATATTTTTGGTAAAAGAACATTAGCATTCTTGGTTAAGCCCTTACTTCTTTTGTCAAGACAGATTATTAGATCCATTTTGAATTAGTGGGAACAGAACCATCTAATGAGTCACTGACATGACATACTATGTATTATTTCCAGAGAGAAAGAAGGAAAATATGTTTATTCAGTTTTTTTTTAAATTTTTTTACTTTAGTTTTAAATTTAATTGCTTCTTTATTCAGTTTCACAAGAAATTTTACTGAAAGAATATAAGTAAGGAGGTACTTTGATTCTCAAGTTTCCTCAGCTAGAAATAACAATTGAATTTGAACTTAAATAATATGTTCTCTTTCTAGTCCATTAAACAGGTTGAATTTCACTAAAAGCCTACTTAAGTCATTTTATCATCATGCTGTGTGGCAAGTATGAGGTTGTGAGTTCAAGTCCCAGTACCCCCTCTCCCCAAAAAAGAAACCATCATCATCCTAGGTTTTCCTACTTTATACTCTGTATTCCTCAAGCACACCTGTTCTGTTTCCCATGACAAAGAAGTTTGAAAAATGGACTGAATTCAACTTGGGGATAATTGAGTTAGTAGTGAAAATTAAGTCAGTTTTTCATTTTTAGTATTTAGGTTCATAGCATGTTTTTAAACATAAGGTTGTATTTTGAAATCCTAGAATAAAACACTTTCTGAATAAAATATATTTTGCTGTATACTGTGAATTCAAATCATAATCAGCACATACAAAAGTATCTAGTTTATTTCATATTTGCATTTAAAATGTATTAATATTGTTATCTTGTGTTTAGATACTGTATTGATAGTTTAAAACCTGACCAATGGAAGAGTTGCTTTTTTCTCAGGAACTGGCCATATCTATTCCTTCCATGCACCAATAAATCTGTTGGTATCCTATGGAATTGGTTACATGCAACTGTGAAAGGGAAAACTGTTGCTATCATTGTGACATTAAATCAGAATACAATGTGCTGAGCTATGTGCCATGTGCGTATAGTTGCAGCTACTTATGAGGCTAAGACAAAAGGATCACTTGAGCTCAGGAGTTCAAGACCAGCCTGACTATCTCTCTCTCTCTCACACACACAGACACACACAAAGTAAAATATAAGAAGTACTACTTTTTTTTTTTTTTTTTGCTTATTTTTAAAATCTGGCATGTTTTGTTGCTCT
Organism: Dasyprocta punctata; assembly: GCA_004363535.1. Taxonomy (NCBI): domain Eukaryota; kingdom Metazoa; phylum Chordata; class Mammalia; order Rodentia; family Dasyproctidae; genus Dasyprocta; species Dasyprocta punctata. The sequence goes on from RJWM01000984.1 coordinate 14,461, forward strand.
TTTGTTGAATTCCTTGTATATTTTGGATTAGACTCTTATCAAATGTATGACTTATAAGCATTTTCTCGCATTCTGTAGGTTGTCTGTTTATTCTGTTTACTATGCCCTTTGCTGTGCAGAAGTTTTTGGCTTGATATAATATTGTTGGCCTCTTTTTGCTTTTGTTGCCTTGTGCTGTGGAGAACATATCGTGAGACTCATTGCCCAGAAAAATGTCATGAGCTTTCTTCTAGTGGATTTTATAGTAGTAGGTCTTATGTTTAAGCCTTTATTCCATTTTGAATTGATTTTTATATGTGATGTCAGACCAGCATCCAGTTTTATTCTTTTGCATGTGAATATACAGTTTTTCCTAGTACCATTATTAAACATACTGACCTTTCCTCATTGTGTGTGTTTTTGGTACTTCTGTCAAAAATCATTTGACATAAATACTTGGACTTACTTTTAGGCTGTTCTTTTTCATTGTTATTTTTATCTCTTATGCCAGTGCCATGCTGTTTTGAGTATTATAGCTTTGTAGTAGATCTTATGCCTCTAGTCTCCTGCTTTTTATTCAAGATCAATTTGACTATTTGGGGGTCTTTTGTAGTTTCCCATAATTTTAGGATTGTTTAATCTGTGTGAGACATGCCACTGGAATTTTGATTTAAAATTTCATTGAATTTGTAAATCTGGGTAATATGAAATTTTTTATGATGCTAATTTCCAATTTTTTTTTTTTTTTTCCCAGCACCGGGGATTGAACTCACAACCTCGTGCCTGCCCGGGCAGGCGCTTAAGCTACTGAACCAAACTCCCGGCCCTGGTTTTTTGAGGCAGGGTCGCACTATGTAGCTCAGGCCGGCCTTGCGCTCGCGTTGTAGCCCAAGCCGGCCTCGAATTTCCAATTTTTGAATAAAGGATAACTTTTCATTTATTTCTGTCTTCCTAAATTTCTTTCATCAGTGTTTTTGAACTTTTCAGTGTTTGAGTCTGTTATGGATATGATGATCCTGTGTCTCCTCCAAAGCCTCATGTAATCATGGAGGCGGCTGAGTCTTACATTTGTGATTAGTTTATTGTCTAGCACTGGAGTTGGCAGTGTGAGTGCTGTACCTGCCCAGGGATGGAGCCAACATACAGTGTAAGGGCGGGAGGAAGCCGTGTCTTCCCTCCCTTGCCCTCTCTCTTGCTGGTTCAGCTTGCTGTTGCAGCAGCCATGAATGGCTATCCCACTACGCCATGCTGCCTTGGAGCCAACTGAATATGGACTGAAACCTCCAAGAGCTGTAAGAAATAAACTTTCCTTCCCTAATTTTGGCCATCAGGTGTTTTGTCTCAGCAAAAGAGAAAAGTAACTAAGACAGGGTCTTTCACCTCTTTTTAAAAATTCATTCCAAAGTTTTTTTTTTTTTTTTTGTAGCTATTGTAAATGGAATTATTTTCTTGATTTTTCAAAAGATTGTTGTTAGTGGATAAAAACACTACTAATGATGTTTGTTATGTTGATTCTGCATCCTGCAACTTTATCGAATTTGTTAATTTGAACCTAACAGTTTCCGGTGGAAACTTTAGAGTTTTTTTTGTTTTTGTTTTTTAAATATAGTAGTAGATCATGTTGTCTGCAAACAAAGACAGTTTAACTTCTTGCTTTCTTATTTGGGTGCTTTCATTTCATTTTTTGCTTAGTTGTTCCAGCAAGGACTTCCCTGTGCTGAATAAAAGTGCTTAGTTGTTCCAGCAAGGACTTCCCTGTGCTGAATAAAAGTGGTCAGAGTAGGTAAGCATCCCCATCTGTTTCCTTTTCTTTTGTTCTTTCTCTTTTTCTTTCTTGTGGTACTGGAGTGAAACTAGGGCCTTCACACTGAGCCAGCCGATTTAAAATTTTTTGTCTTGAGACCAAGCGTCTCTTACAGACTAACTCACTAAGTTGCCCAGGTTGGGCTCAAACTTGTGATACTCCTGCCTCACCCTCCCAGAGTGCTGTGATTACAGACATGCACCACCATGCCTAGTTTATCTTTGCGTTTTTTCTGACCATAGAAGTAAGACTTTTAACTTTCTGTTTTTCAGTATGATGTTTGTTCTTGGATTGTCATACGTGGTCTTTATTGTATTGTGATTTGTCCTTCTATAAATGTTTTATTTCCCTTTGATTTGTTCTTTGACTCTCATTAGCTATTTAATTTTCACATATTTATGCCTTTTCCAAAATTTCTTTTGTTAACAATTTCTAGTTTCGTGTTGTGGTCATAAAAACACTTTTTTTGAAATTCTGAACTAAGATACTTAAGGAGGTAAACTGTTTTTAAAGTCCTCCTTTTCACTATAAAATGAATCCCAACTATTTAAATGATTAGCAGTTTGAAATAGAATTATTTAGTTTTATTGTTCTGCAGTAACCCTAATCTTAAAGAACATAAACTGCTGCATTTTCCTTTTCTCACTTCTGTTCCCATACCTTTAATATTTTTCTTTTGATGAGCAATTGCATATTAATATAATAACTGAAATGTAAAAAGTAGTCTGTAGCAGTCCTCAAATTTTCATTTAGAATTAATTACACAGGAATCTTGTTGATTACAGGTTCTTCCTAAGTTTAGAGGTGGGACCTGGGATTCTGCATTTCTAACTGACTACTAGATAGTGCTGTTATTTGTCTACAGAGCACACTTAAAGTGACAGAGGACTTAAAATAGGGTAGTACAATAGGTTATCACAAAATTTTACAGGTAAAAGGAACTTGGCAAAATTGATAATGCATCTAAAAACCTGCTACAGGATGAGGTCACTAAACCTCAAGAGAATTTAAGTGTCTTATGTAAAGTTCTGAAAGCTAGTAGAACTACACAGAAGATCTAACTATCTTAACTAAATTTTATTTTGGCTTTCAGATCAATATTCAAATACGTTGTGGGTGCCACTCAGATAAATCCATAGATCTCTGAAATGTGCTGCTAAAATTGTTCCCTCTTCAAGTAACCTAATATATTATTCAGTTATGGTAAGGTTGCCAATGAAGGTCTCAGTGATACCTGTATATTTATACCAAGGGAAAAAATAATGTATGCAGAGCTTCTGTTAGAATTTCAGAAATTCTGCTTCCTGGTGTTTTGAGAAATTTCTTTCTTAAGACATTCTAGAAAAAAAATTTGCCCATTAGATTACTAAATGAAGCACATGCAAATGCACATAACTCTAAAGAGATTTTGTGTATAGAGAGGTCTAATGAGATTTCACTGGGGACACATTTATGACCAGGTTTCATCCTAGCACCCACAGTACTCATCCTAGTAAAGGCTGTGTACTGTCCTTCTAGGAACAATACTGTATCTGTAATCTAGATGCGTGCACAAGCAAAGAGTCCTATATTCAGGCAGAGGACAAAGTATAGGATGTAAATATTGGTAATACACTGTAAATATTGATAATACACTGCATTTGATAAAAAATAATGAATTTTTTTGACTCATGAAAAATTTAATACTGACTAAAACAAAAAAATTTGAAAAGTGGAGGAAAATCGTTAATTGTGACTGATCTTAAAATAACAAGTTCTTCAATGTTAATTATTTTTAATGAATTTCCTTATTAAACAGAAATCCATAAATAATACCTAGTATTATCTCAAGAAGAAATTGCGACTTGCTGGAAATAAAAAATAACAGTGAATATAGTATATACATCATTAAATTCTGTTAGAAAATGTTGCCCATACATTGTTTCAAACATGAGTCTCCTTTTGTTAAAAATGGAGAGTAAGTGTTCAGGAAGTGTTAGGCGCTTATGCTTATAGAAGTAATGGAGAAGACTCTGAGAGAATTAAAAATGCAGCTGGACATGGTGGCACACACTGTAGTCCCAGTACGTGGGAGGCTGAGGTAGAAGGATTGCTTTGAGTTCAGGGCCAGCCTGGGCTACATCGTAAGTTCAAAGCCAGCCTGAACTATAGCAAGACCTTGTCTAAAACAACAACAACAACAAAACAACAAAGATTTAAAAACACAGAAAGATATCCATGTGATTTTATGACATACTATCCTTTTCATCATCCCAAGTATTTGACTGTCATATATAGTACTTTGAAAAATACACATTCCTCATGCTGTTTCTTATTTGATCTGTCCCTCTGAATAACTCCTGTAGAAGCTCAAAATTCCATGGAGGAGAAATGAAGAAATGAAAATTCTTTCCCTACAGCACTTGCCCAGTAAGCACATAGTAGGTATACAGTAGACCTTTAATGATATATTTAAGTGAACTGAAAAGATACGCCACTAAAGCATGCAAGTTATTTAGAATGCCGGAAGTTTTTCTTTTTCTTTTCTTTTCTTTTTTTTTTTTTTTTAAGACAGAATCTCACTATGTAGTTCAGGCTGTCCTTGAACCTACTGTTTAGCCTAGGCTGGCCTCAAACTCATGGCAATCCTCCTGCTTCATCCCTGAATGATGAGATTACTGGTGTGCACCGCCATCCCTGACTTGGTAGAATTCTTAAGAGTTGAAAAGATTAGATTAAGGACCAAAGAAAATAGGTAACTAGACTAATGGTCAGACTTGTTTTCAGTAACACAGCGGTTTATTAGTTATCAGATGGTTGATAACCTTCAGCTATGAAGACAGATGTCAAATGAATGACTTAAAGCAAGTCAGTCTCGTTGAGATTTTATTTAGGATCGTAAGAAATGATAGATTGGTGCCGCGTCCTTTTCTAGCCATGTTCTGCTGACAAAGTCCAAACATGGAAGGAAAGAGAGACCCATGTTCTGCTGACAAAGTCCAAACATGGAAGGAGGACATTTTCTAAGAAAAGGCCGCAGCATAAAAATTGACTTTGTGGGAATGGGTTAATGTTTCTTGGGAACTACTGTGTTAACTTGTGCTCTGATCCAGTTCAAAAAATTTCTCTTCTTTCTTTCCCATGCATAAAATCAGTAAACAAAGTGCAGACTCCCTAAGAACAAAAGGATAGTTAATAAAATGTTTTTCTACTATTAATGGTGTAGTGGTCTGATACCGACTCAGACCAACGAGGCCAAGACCAGAGTAGAAATTTGAGAGCTTTTGATGATAATAATAATAACCAGCTGGCTGGGGCTGCCTGGGAACCTCCATGCAGAGGGGCTGACGTGCTACTATGTTTTGTCTTTTGAGAGAAGCAAGGTAAATAACACATTCTTGCAGCTGTGAGAACGTCGCAGGAGGATAGGGGGACTAAATCATGGCTGAATATGGTCTTGTGTTTTGCAGGCTTTTAGCTAGGCTATCACAGTGGAGCATTTAGAACAGTTCGACCCCCTATAGTACATTAGACCTCCCTAAGTCAAAATTGATATTTTAAAACAATTATTGAGATTTTTTCCCATAGGTAAATGTAGAAACTCGATTGAACCAATTTAAAACCAACCAGTAATCTACTAGTAGCCAAAACACACTTCAAGGTCTTTAAGTATAAACTTTCTGCCTATGCTGACAAATCGTGTATGCTGACGAATCATGTAACCATAGAGCCATGTAACCATAGAAACACCTGTTGATCTCATTCTTGTTATCTAAACTTTCAACCTTTGCCAGAAAAAAAGTACAAATTATTCTGTCAGAGTTTGTAAGAGTGTAATAGTAGTACTAGCATTATTAGTAGTAGAAGCAATAAACGAAGCAGATTCACGCAGTCTCTGAGCTGTTTGTGTGTCTGTTCTCCACACGCCGACGCTCAGCCCACCTTTGGGGACTCTGTGGACCTAGCCTGGCTGGATCGCGGCAGATTGGTAAGGAAGGAGAAGGGAAAGGCTATATACATTCAGAGAGAAAATCTGCCCAAAATTTCTCCTGAAGCAGTAGGGAGAGAAAAATTAGACTGACAATGCCTAGCCAAAATTCCACTAATTGATAAATTCTCCCAGCTAAAAACAGAGAAATCAGAGGTGTGTGTGTCCTCAAGTTATCTGAGTTACAATTTTGTAAATTTCTTTTATCACTATAAGAAATAACCCACATACTAAACATCGTGCCTGAAATCTCAGACATTTGTTGATTTTACTGATGTATAGTTTTCTATATTATAACACATGCTGAAAAAACCAACTTGTAAGGAGAAAAGAGTTATTTGGGCTCAGTTTTTGTTATGGTTTGTGTCTAGATATCCTCCCAAAGCCTCGTGAAGTTTTAGATGGGGCTTTTTTGGGTGACCGAATCTAGAGTGTGTGATGCTGGTATTAAGGGTGTGTGATTGCTCAATCACTCCACTGATTGGTTTGGCACCACCCTGATCCCAGCAGTCTAGATATAACATAAAAGGGACAGAAAGAGTCTTGTCTCCACCTCTTGTTGCTTTTCTATTTTCTGCCTGCCATGACTGTTCTCCTCTGCCATGCCACCCTATCTAGGAGTCAGCCAATTATGGACTGAAATCTCTGCAAACTCTAAGATAAATAAACCTCTTGTTTAACTTTGGGTGTTGTTATTTTGTTTCAGTAAGGAGAATAGTAACTAAGACAGTTTTAGAAGTTTTGGAATATAATTAGTTAGCCCTATTGCTTTTGGACCTGTGATGAAGCAACATGTTGCATCACAGAGCACATGGCATAGCAAAGTAGCCAGAAAAGGGGGGAGAGAGAGAAAGAGAGAGAGAAGAAGAAGGAGGAGGAGGAGGAGGAGGAGGAGAGAGGAGGAGGCAGAGGAGGACGAGGAGGAAGAGGAGAGGAGAGAAAAAAGAAAAGAGGAAGAATGGGCTCCCAGTATTCCCTTCAAAACCTTGCCCCCAGTGATCTGAAAACCTGCTATGCCCACCTCTTGAAAGTTCCCTAGCTTTTAATAGCACCGTGGGCGACTGGTTACTACACCTTTAATAAATGGATCTTTAGGACCATTCCAGGTCTAAACTGTGGCAACTAGTTTTCTCTCAAATTTCCACCACTTGTTCCTGAACTGACTAGAAATAAATGTTAGAAAAGTGACTAAGTTTTTTTAATTGATTATGTTTATTGGTACATTTTAGGTATACATAATGATCACATTCATCATAGGAAATTTGGACCTGCACATGATATATCTTGATTCTTATTTTCCCTTTCCACTACCTTCCCTATAACCCCTCTTTCCCTCCTTATTTACAAAAGCTTTTTTCTCATTTTTTTCTTTTCTTTTTTTACTTTTCCCTTCCGTTCTTTCCCCTTCCCTTGTTCCCCTTCCCTTTTGAACATTTTCTTCCTATTTTATAATATCTGTTATACATTTTGGTCCTTATTTACACATTTGGTTTCTCACACCAGAGAAACAATGCTGTATTTATACAGTTTATTTCACTTAAGAGTATAGTTTCAGGGTGCATCTATTTATGTAGAAATGTCTCAAGTTTATCCTTCTTTATGGCTGAGTAGTACTTCATTGTGTAAAAACCCAAATCTTCTTTATCCATTCATTGGTTGATGGGTATTGGGGCTGTTGCCAAGATTTAGCTATTACAAATTGTTCTGCTATAAAAATGGGTGTGTATATATCACTATAGTATGATGCTGTTAATTCTTTTGGGAGGATTCCAAGAAAGGGAAGTAGCTGGGTTGAATGGAACTCTAGTTTTAGTTTTTTGTGTTTTTTTTTTGGTGGGGGAGGAGGGTACCAGGGATCAAACTCACCACCTCACGCTTACGAGGAAAGTGCTTGAGCCACTGAGCTAAATCCCTGGCCCTAGTTTTAGTTTTTTGTGGCGGTTCAACCCTGATTTCCACTGTGCTTGCACCAGTCTATACTTCATCAACATTGGAAAAGGATTCCTTTTGGTACACAACCCCTCCAGCATTTGTTATTGGTTGATTTCTTGATCTTTCTTGAATGAGATGGAATTTCAGCATTGTTTTTTAATTTGCATCTCTTGAATGAGCAGTGATGTTGAACTTTTTTTTTTCATATATTTGTTTGCCGTTTGTACTGTCATCTGAGTAGTATCTGTAATTTCAGATGCCCATTTTTGGACTGGGTCTTTCAATTTGGGAGGTCTGATTTTTTTGAGTTATATATTCTGGATATTAGTCCTTCTGAAGAACGACTGGAAAAACTTTTTTCCCGTTTAGTGGTTTGTTTCTTCACTCTTGATATTTTCTCTTGCTGTGCAAAAGCTTGTAAATAAGATGAGATCCCTGCTGTTAATTCTTTGTGATAGTTTCTGTGGAATCAGGGTTTTGTTCATTAAGTCTTTGCCTATACCAGTATCTTCGAGTTCTACCAATTGTATCTTCTAGCAGATTTTGTATTTTTGTTTTAATATTTAGATCTTTGATCCATTACTATTTTAGTTTAGTGCATGGTGAAGGACATGGGTCTAGTTTTAATCTTCAAGATGTGGAAAGCCAGTTTTCTGAGGGCCATTTATTAAAGAAGCTGTTTTTCTTCCAGTGAAGGTGTTTGGCTCCTTTGCCAAAGATGAGGTGGCTGAGTATGTCTGGAGTTATTTCCACATTTTGTAATCTGTTCCATTGACCCTTCAGTCTGTTTTTTTTGCCAGTACCAGGCTGTTTTTAATCAGAGTAGCTTTGTAATACAGTTTCAAGTCAGAGATTGTGATGCCTCCTGTCTTGCCTTTGTTGCCCAGAATTGTTTTTGTTATTCTAGGTCTCTTCTGTTCCAAATGTATTTTTAGGATTGTTTTCTCTAATTTTGTGAGATATGCTGTTAGAATTTTGATCAGGATTGCATTCAGTCTGTGTAACAATTTTGAAAGTATGGCCATTTTCACTATATTGGTTCTTCCTACCCAAGAGCAAGGGATATTTTTCCATTTTCTGTTATCCTCTTCAATCTCCTTTTTCAGAGTACTGTAGTTTTCAATGTACTGGTCCTTTACTCCCTTCTTTAAACTGATTCCTAGGTATTTCTTTTTCTTTTTCTTTTTTGGATGCTATTGTGAAAGGCGTTATTTCTCTAATTTCTCTCTCAGTGAGTTTGTTACTGATGTACAGGAATGCTATTGATTTTTTAGTGAATCCAGCTATGTTCCTGAATGTGGTTATTAAATCTGGAAGTCTTTTGGTGGAGTTTTTGGGTTCTTCTGTGTAGAGTATCATGTCGTCTGCAAATAATGATAATTTAACTTCTTCCTTTCCTATTCTTATTCTTTTTCTTTCCTGTCTAATTACCCTGACTAAAGTTTCCAGAATTATGTTGAATAAGAGTGGAGACAGTGGACATCCTTGTCTTGTTCCTGATTTTGGAGCGGGAATGTTTTCAGTTTTTGTCCATTTATTATGATTTTGGCTGTTGGTTTGTCATAGATGACTTTTGTCAGATTGAGACAAAGACCATCTATTCCAATTTTCTTTTCTTTTCTTTCTTTCTTTTCTTCCAATATTCTTCAGGGTGTTTTTTATCATGAATCAGTGTTGGATTTTGTCAAATGTATTTTTGGCATCTGTTGAGATGGTTTTTGTCCTTGGCTCTGTTGATATGGTATGTTACATTTATTAATTTGCATATATTGAACCATCCCTGTGTCCTGGGAGGAATTCTTCTTGGTCATGGTGTGTAATCTTCATGATTTGCTGCATTCTGTTTGCCAGTATCTTATTGAGGATTTTTGCATCTATGTTGATCTGGGAAATTGGCTTATAGTTTTCCTTTTTGGTTGGATTCTTCTCTGGTTTTGATATCAGGTTAATGCTTTCTTCCAGGAATGAGTTTGGGAGTATTGCTTCTCTTTGAATTTCATTAAAGTGTTTGAGAAGTAGCGGCATTAGGTCTTTTCTAAATTTCTTCTAGAATTCTGCAGTGAATTCATCAGGCCCTGGGCTTTTCTTGGTTTAGGTTTTTAATTACATCTTCAATTTCACTGACTTAATACTGATTTGTTTGGAATTTTTATATCTTCCTGATTCAGCTTTGGTAGTTTATATGTACCTAGGAAACTATTATTTTTTTTCCATCTTATTAGAATACAGATTCTCAAAGTAGATATTGATGATTGTCTTGGTTAGTTTTTTCTCATTGCTGAGACAAAATACCTGATGTCCAAAATGAAGGAGGGGAAGATTTATTTAGCTTATAGTTTTTGGAGGTTTCAGACCATAGTCAGCTAATTCCAAGGCAGGGTGGCATGACTGAGGGGTAGCGGTTCATGGCAGCTGCAGCAGATTCCAAAAGTAGCAAGAGCAAAAAGGGCAAAAGGGAAAAGCATGCCTGCTTCCCTACCTTATATTGTTTGCCAGCTACCCACCCCTGGGTGAGTGCAGCACTCACACCACCAATCCCAGCACTAGGCAACGAACCAATCACAAACACTAGACTCAGCCGCCTTTAAAAGGCCTGTCCCCCATGACCACATGAGGCTTTGCGGTGACAACCAAACTCAAACCATAACAATGATCTTCTGGATTTCACAGGATCTGCTGTGATTTTACTGTTTTCATTCCTAATTGCATAGATTGAGGCTTTTCTTTCCTAAGGTTTTGTCAATTTTATTTAATCTTTCAAAGAACCAACTGTTAGCTTTGTTGATTCTTTCTTTATATTGTTTTCTTAGTCTTTATTGCATTAATTTTTGCTTCGATCTTTATGGTTTCTTCCAGTGTTCAAGCCTTGGGCTTCCTCTTCTTTTTCTAGAAGCTTGAGGTTCAACACTGTTCATTCATGCTCACTCTTCTTGATATGGATATTCACTGCTATCAATTTTACTCTTAGGACTGCTTTCATTGTATCTCGTAAGTTCCAATATGTTGTATTCACATTAGACTCATTAGAACAATTATGTCACCTTGGCTAAAGTAGTACAGTAAGCAGTATCAAACACAGCCTAGAGAATGACAAGTTGTATTAACTGTTAATTTGCTACCTTTAGCCATATGAACTATATTTGTAGTTATATAACAAAATCTAAAAGAAACCAGAAAATTGTGTACAGTAAATATACCCACAATAAGTCAGTGTTACCCTGAGAGGCAAAAATAAAAGGGTTTAAGGGGAAAAAGCTGTGAAAAATAGAAGAAGAGGAAGAGATTAGAAGCAAGGCTGGAGGACAAAAGATTATGTAAACCTTGGGAACTTGTGAAGAAGACAGGAGAGAAAGAGAGAAGGAATAAAAAACAAGAACAGAATAGAACAACAAGAAAAACTAGAACGTGTTCGTACTGATATAAAAGCAAGAAGAAATAATCAAGAAAAGCAAGAGAAAAAAAAAAAGAGAGAGAGAGAGGGAATGCCCACTTCAGGGCATGTCACTGATGTTATTTGTAGGCAGAGTTGATAGACAGAGCCCAGAGTGTTGCTTAATCTCAACAAGCCATCAGAAGATTTATGGTGGGGTAGTGGATAATCCTACCAAGTGTACACCTTTAGTTCCACTGAAGTTCAGGCTGGTTTCTGGCTGTGAAGCAGGAACCCAATTTGTTCATACTGCCTTTTCCGCCTTGAACCTAGCTCCCTACCATGTTACTTGAGAGAGGAAAACATAAATAAATGAAAAATAGCACCAAAATCACTCATTTAAGTAGTTTTCTAGTGTTTGGCCATAGAAGGTATTTTAACATTTTAGTATATGTGCAGATTCTTTTATTATAGATGTTCAATTAAAAAGTTACAGCAAATGTAAATTTTTGGGCACATAGTCAGTGCAACTCTCATATTAACAGAATAATAATTTTAAAATTTCCTTACTTTTTCTGTTGATATAGTAGATTACACTGATTTTTGGATAGCATATAACCTTGTATACCATGGTTTTTGGATATTAAATATCCTTGCACAAGTAGACTAGATCCCATTTTGCCTTTGTTTATGATTCTTTTTAATTCATTGTTATTTGATTTGTTAATACTTTACTAAATATTTTTCTATCTAAGATGTTAATGTGTAGCTTTCTTTGCCTGTATAGTAGGTTCTTTTATATTCATGGGGGATTCTTTATAAGACCCTCAGAGGATGTATGAATAGGACCAAACTCTGTATATATACTGTGGTTTTTCTTTTAGGTATATGCTTATGATAAGCCCATATAATGAGATGAAGGGAGATAAATCATGTAGGAACTGGGATGTAACATAAGGTACTAATTACCTTGTGATAGTTTGTCAAAAGGAGGATCATCAGCTTGGTAAATCTTGAATAATCAGGGCACGGTAATGCTAATGATTCTAGATCTTTAATAGATGAAGATACTTTTCCTGAAACTTATTGGAAGAACATTGTAATCAGAAATTGTTACCTCTTTTTGATCATCAAAATTTTGGTGATCATTCAAATGACTTTTATACTATGTCCCAAGGAGTATTAATTTTAGTAGTATGATAACAGTGTTCACTCAAAAAAACAGAAAGCCACAGTATTGCTTATCACATTTCCACGATAGTCTTAATTTCCTAATGTTACCTTATAGATAGCAATAAAGACTTATATTATTTGTGACCTCATCCCTTTAAAAATCTTTTATGTTTTAATCTGCAAGCACATTTAAAAACATTTGCATTACTCAGTTGATCATACTCGAGGTAAAATAAAGCAAGAGGTACAACCCAGGGTGACTGCCTTTTACTGGTTCAACAAGAAGGGGATATTATGGCTTGTGTCTCTCTTGTTGCTTTTGATGTCTTCTGCCACCATGAACTATTGCCCCTCTGCCTTGGAGCCAGCTGATTATAGACTAAAACCTCTACAAACTGTGAACTAAAGAAACCTTTCCCCATCTAACTTTGGGTGTTGGGTATTTTGTCTCAACAATGAGAAAAGTAACTAAGACAAAGGCTTTCTCCGTATCACAAAGAAAAAATAATTTGAAATGACTCATAGACCTACAGCCTGTAAAGCTCTTAAAACAGACCTTTGTGGTTTGGTAGTATAGAAATGTTTCTTTAACAGATCCTAAAAAGGTTAGGTAAAAAATTAAAAGTTGATTAAGGTATAATCAAAATTAAAAATGACAAATAATCAAAACAACCACTTAAGACATAAGTAAGAAATGTTTGGAAACCATTTATCTGACAAACACTTATTATTCCAAGATAAGTGTAGATATCCTATCAATCAAATATAAACAAAATTGATTTTAAAAATTTTGTAGTTTCACATGTTTATAGAACTTGTTCACATTCATCTTAGGTAGGAGATACGTACATGTACTTAACATGTCTTAATTCTTTTTATTCCTGTTTCCTTCCCCTTCACTTCTCCTCCATTTGTCTCTAAATTCTTTCCTATCTGCAAAAGATCTGTCTCCCTGTTTCCTATTGTCTACCTTTATTATTATTATTTTTTTAATTATTTACACCTCGGCTTTCACCTAGAAGTTATACAAAATTTAGGCTGTGCATTTGATTTATTTCACTTAATATTATGGTCTCAAGATGCACCCACCTGCAGATGACTCAAATTTATCTTTCTTTGTGGTAGAACAGTATTGCATTATATCTAAATACCACATTTTCCTTATTCATTCTTCTTTTGATAGATGTACAGGCCACTTCTAAGTTTTAACTATTATGGGTTGTGCTGCTATAAACATGGGTTTACATGCCTCACTGTGACATGTGTACTCTTTGGGGAAGGTGCTTAGAAGGGAAATAGCTGAGTCAAATGAAATTTCTATTTTTACTTTTTTGAGGTATCTTCATACTGGTTTCCATAGTGGTTGTACTAATTTCAGTCCCACCAACAATGAAGAAGGGTTCCTTATTCACCTGCAGCCTTGCCAGCATGATTTCTTGACGATAGCCATTCTTACTGGAGTGAGATAGACTCTTGGTGTTGCTTTAATTTTAATTTCTCAAATGACCAGTGATATTGAACATTTTGTCATGTATTTATTGGCCATTTGTACTTCTTCATTTGAGAAGCATCTATTTGTTTCAGTTGCCCTCTTTTTGATTCAGTCTTTTACTGGGGGGAGGGGTTTGAATTTTGGAAATTCTAGTTAAGCTTTTAGAAAACATCAAAACTTTGTAATAACTTATTTTAAATAGAATTGTAAAACTCATGTTGATTTAAAGTTTTTTTTCATTTTAAATGCTTTTTTGCCCACAAGTTAAAACAACATACTGATGGTGTGTGACATGTTTTGATGCATGCATAGAATGCAAATTAATTAAATCAACATAATTAACATTTCGATCATCTCATATGCTTCCTATTCTGGTGAAACATTTAACTTCTACTCTCAACAACTTTGAAGTACATTAGACATTGCTATAAACTCACCATACTGTAAAATACTGTCTAAAGAACTTATTCATCCTAACCAAAACTGAGCAGTTTTACAAGTTACTAGCCTGGAGTCTGGGGCAATGAGGACCTTCCTGGGACTGGGTTTTACTGCAGTGAACCAGAGATTGAGGTCAAAGACAAAAGCCAGTTCTCTGTTCTCTCCTTCGCCTGTATGGAGAGTTATCTTTTTATGTACTTTGCTGCCTCAGGTTGGGGGAGGGGTGATGCAGAATGTGAAACTATCCTTTCTTCACTCATCGGTATTTCTTGTATTTCTATGGTCCAGCCAGGTGCTGTGCTCTCATCTGGTTCCCTTTGTTTGGTGAAAGTATTTTTACTTGGGAAAAGTTTTTAAATTGATGTTTTCTGAAAGACAATGAACACTGACATTGTTCTGCCCAGTGATCTTTTGATGTGGCTACCAAACATAATACTCTATCCTTGAAAATAAGCATGGAGATTTAACCCAGGTATAGCCAGCTCTAATATGTCATGTCACTGTATACAACAATATATTTAGGGGTGGACAGGCATTTCAAGTTGCCAAAGATCATGCCCACATTTCCACCTCCCACATATAGGTAGATTGGTTATTTATCTTTAGTCAGAAGAATAAAATTCACTTACAGTAAAACAGAGACCAAGAGCTATAGAGGCAGAGAAAAATCCTGACCGTGTGACAAATTCCCAGATTCTGGTTCCTCGTATCTCTGAAATGGCCTTGAGTCTGTCCATTTATTAATGTTGTGAGATGCCAAGATAATTTATAGGAAATGGATTCCAGTCTTCCCTTTGTTAAAGATAGTTTCTACCATTTGCACATAGAATAACTTTGTTTTTCATATATAGCAATGTTGCCAGTCAATCTTTTAAATTTTAATCAACTGAAGAACCAGACTCAAATTTTGTTCTCAAATTTAAATTCTTTTCTGACTGGTAAATAGTGAAAAATATTTGGTTCAGTGGTTGCTTGTACTTAATATTTTTATTGTCAGAACTTCTGGGAAGATGGCAAAGAGGTAAGAAGCACAGAAAAAGCATCTCTAAGATTTGGTATCCATATGTTGGAATACAGCAATGTGAGAAGGAGAAAAAGGAGGAAGGCTGGGTACCCACCCCTCACCCCTGAGGGATCTGAAGTGAGAATTGAAGCCCACAGGAAGAGTGAAGAGAGAGACTTCAACAAAGAAGGAGGTGGCAGGGGGCACTTTCTCCCTGACTCACTCACTGTGTCAAGAGGCAGCTCACACTTGCAGACACACAGTGACTGGTGGCGACCCCAGAGGCTTCTCCAGAGAAACACACCAACAGAACAGAGCAGTGAACACAGTGAACTGCAGTGGCTGTGAGTTATTTGGATTCAGACATCCCCCAGCAGAGGGCAGTTGGCTCGGAGCCATCTTGGAGAGCGGACGGTTGAACTCAGAATTCAGAGCAACTGCATACTTCATCTCGTGGCTTCCAGTGTCCTGGTCAGAGAGCTGAGTTCAAGTCAGCAGGGTGTCAGGGAACTGAGTTCAGTGTAGCAGGGAGCCAATTTCAGGCTAACAGGAGATGCATGAACTGCTGCAGGCCGTGTAGGTCTAGTTCCAACTTCACTACTAGAAACTAGCCTGATTTCCAGTGGAATTAAAGGTTCAGGCTTGCCAGGATTATCCAATACTGTGCCATGAAACTACAGCTGGCTTGCTGGAATTAATCAATTTGGATCTAGACTTAGTCTGCTCATGTTGTCTGTCAGTGACAGCAGAGACACACCTTGAAGTGGACATTTATTTTCTTACTCTTTTTTTTTTTTTCCTTTCCTCTTCTTGGTTTTCTTCTTGATTGATTGTTCTTGTTCTCATGAGTGTGAACATAGTTTCTAGTTTTTTGTTGTTGTTGTATTTCTTCTTTCTTTCCCTCCTGTCTTCTTCACCGTATCCCAAAGTTTGCATGTTCTTCCTTTTTCCTCCACCCTTGCTTCTGATCTCTTCCTCTTCTTCTGTTTGTCTATTTTTCCTCCTAACTTCTTTTAAATTTTCTTTCCTGAGTGTAAAATTGCCATATTGAGGGTTTATTTACTACATACAATCTTCTGATTTGTTTTAGATTTTATTATATAACCACAAATCTCATTCAAACAGCTAAAGGTGGCAAGTGAGTATTTTGTCATTTTCTAAGCTGTATTTTATGTTACTGTTATTGCTGATTGTACCACTTTAGCCAAAATGATGCAATTGTTCAAATCAGTTGCTCTTTCTGGTATGTCAAGACTGAGACTGCCTAAGGGTCATAAAAAATAGTGTAGGCCAATGCCAAAGAATCCAGGGGTTCGGCTCAGTAGGCAGCAATTTCTCATCTCCAATAAATTGAAGAGGTAGCATCTTGCAACAGACTCAAAACCTAAAAGCCAAGCGCACCTGAAAGATACTTTTGAGAAGCAGTCTTTTCCTAAGGGTTCTAAATACTAGCAATAAAGCTATTTGTCATAGGCAGTTTACAAGTAACAACCCAGGAATTAAACTTAAAAAAAAAAAAAAGAAAAAATGAGAAGACACTTAAACAGTATGCAGCCTCAGACTTCAGCTCACCAGAGGCAAACGCAGGGAGCAATGAGATGGAACAATCTGAAAGCCACCCAACTGAACTCTGAAGTCGCAACAGCAGGAGTAACAAAGCAGATGAACAAGGCTCTAGAAAAAATCAAATCAGAAATAATTTCTCAGATAACTATAGAAATGGTGATCATTATGAAAGATATGCTTAATGACTAGAGCAGATACAAAAAAATAGAGGATCTTAAGGAATTGATATAAACATTCAACATAGGAAAAAAATGGAATCCGTGAAACAAATTCTGACATCCCGGAGATTAAATATTCCACTGAAAGTATACGTAGCAGAAATGAGCCAGTATGAGGACAGAATCTTGAGACTTTCTGTAAGACAGGACTTTGGTAAGCAGTCAGGAAAAGAAAGATTTCTTAAAAACAGCAAGGGACCACAAGAAATCAATCCAGCAGCTACTAGATCATGCAAAGAAGTATGTTGGAGACCACTAGTAAGCAACTCTGAGCAGGATTTTGACTTTCTATGCTTATCTGTGAGTCTATCCTGGGTGTAGGCCCCTTGTCTGGAGATGGGCAGCAGATTCATGGTAAGTGAACCTTTATGAATCACTGGTCCTGGCTGAGACCTGTAGTGGTCTGTGATGCCAGAGACACCTCAAAGGGCAAGGTATAGCCACAGCTGAGACACCTGGCTCCAACCCCAATTAAGTAGATAGAGACTGCAGCTGCAGGCATCTCACTCCTGCTGTCTCATTCCCAGAATAAATGTCATCATGGAGATAGGACGATTCTCTTAAATTGGCATAATATGCTACTTGGAGAAGCCTTTGAAGTGACTCCCGAGGTCCTGCTCAGTTCCCATGCTTTCCTCAGTATCCTCTCTCTTTGTTTGAAAACCTAATAAATATGTGCTGCCCAGAGAAGCTCTGTCTCAGCCTCCAGAGTCTTGAACTCTGCTAGAGGGTTTTGATCCTCCTGGAGCCCTAAAATCATACCACTTGTCTCATTTATTTAAGCCTTCATTGTACACTTGTTTGGGAGATTGGGGATCCTGGCCAAATCCCTGATAGAAGAATAGCGCAAGATTGATTGGAGTTGGTGAAACAGCAGAAGATAGCACAAACAATATAAAAAATAGAGAAGTAATGGCAGAAAACTTTTCACACATACAAAAAAAAAATGTCACATACAGCTAAGTGATGCATATAGAACTCCAATTAGCCATGATCCAAAAAAAAACCCTACACCAAGGCATATAATGTTAAAGATTCTGAACATTCAACACAAGAACAAAATATTAAAAGATTTTAGTATTTCAAGCCCTATAAACAACCTCTTTCAAAATTGATAGAGAAATAAGGTACTTCCATGGCAACACTTGAAGAAATTCATGAACACCAAATCAACGTTTGAGAATGTTTTGAAGGACATTGTATGAAAAGATAACAACAATTACAACTCTATGAACCCCAATAGAATGAATCTGCAAGGCAAGGCAGACCATTAAACAAAAGGGGAAAAAAAGGGAACCAACAACAGAAAAATAACATGACAAGGATACATCAATGTAAATGAGTTATAACAGTCAGTGTCAATGGTCCTAATTCACTAATCAAAAAAACAGACTGGCATAATGGATGAAGAAGCAAGATCCAACCATATGCTTTGTAAAAGAAACATTTAATTCAAAAAGAAATTCATAGACTGAAAAAGAATGGAAAACAATACTCCATGTGACAGGAACCCAGAAAAAAACAAGGGTAGCTATTCTATTTGCAGACCAAGTGAATTTCAACCCAAAACTGAAAGACGAAGAAGATCATTACATACTTGTAAGGGAAACAATCCAAGAGGAAGAGATAAAAATCATAAATATATATATATATATATACCACATACCAGTGTACCCAAGTATATAAAACAAATATTAACTGACTTGAAAAATCAAAGACACACTAACACAACTGTAGTGAGAGACTTTAGTACCTCAGTGTCACAAACAGACAAAACGATCACCAAAGAAGTAAACCAAACTTTTGAACAAATCGACTTAGTAGATGTCTACAGATTGTACCACCCACATCAGAATACACATTGTTTTCAGCTACACATGAGATGTTCTCCAAAACAGACCACATACTAGCTCATAGAACATACTTACATTAATGCAAACAAATTGAAATTATCCCATGCATATTGTGAGCCCATAGGGCAATGAAAATAGAAATTAATCGCAAAAGGAACCATAAAACTTCATAAACACATAGAAATTAATAACACCCTGCTTAGCAACCAGTGGGTCACATTTGAAATTAAAGAAATTAGACAGTTTTTGCAGTTAAATGGTAATGCCAGTACAACACACCAGAGTTTATAGGACACAATGAAAGCAGTCCTCAGAGAGAAATTTATAGCAGTCAGTTCTCATCAGAAAAATAGTGAGTTCGAATAGACAATTTAATGTTAAACCTCAAGCTCTTAGCAAAAGAAGAGCAAGTCAAGTCTGAAACTCATACAAAGCAGATTTTGAAGATTGGAGCATTAATTCAATGGAGACTAAGAAAACAGTACAAAGAATCAATGAATGAAGAGTTGGTTCTTTGAAAGATTAAATAAAATTCACAAACTCGTAGCCAACTTTTTGAAGAAAGAAAAGACTCAAATCCATGTAATTAGGAATGAAAAGGGTGCAGTCACAACAGATCCTGCAGAAATCTAGATCATCAATACCTACTTCAACAACCTGTATTCTGTTAAGATGGAAAACACAGAAGAAATGGACAGATTCCTAGATACACATGAATTACCAAAGCTGAACCAAAAATGTTTAAAAACCTTAAATAAACCAGTATCAGTCAATGAAATTGAAGATGTTATTAAAAACTTACCAACAAAGAAATCCCTGGGCACTGATCGTTTCACTGCTGAATTCTATAAGAAATTTAGAGAAGATCTAATGCCACTATGTTTCAGACTCTTTAATGAAATTAAAAGGATAGCAGTACTCCCAAATTCAACCCTGGCAGCAGGTGTTACCCTGATATAAACCCTTTTTGCAAATTTCTGTCATGTCCTTATTGCTGGTTCTTGCTTCAGTTTGTTTTTATTCATCTTATTTTTCCTCTGCGATGTCTTGGAAAGTTTTTTCATTTCTTATTTGTTAATGCCTCTCAATGGCTTTTGGTATGTTCTTCCATTTTTTTCATTGACCCTCCTCCTCCATCAACTTGTCTTACAGTATGAATGATTTTCCTAAGTCTTCAAACCCATGAGAACGCTTCAAAATCATTCATTGCCTCACTTCATAAGTCTTTCCAGCTGGCATTTACAGTTTCTGGTTTTAATTCATCCATTGTAACTGATGAATATTACGTTGTCAGCATGAATGACTGATTTTCAACAATGCATTATATGTCTAATATGGTATGCATCAATTGCTGATTGAATGTGATCAAATACTGGATGATCTTGATAAACTAAATAATACCCTAGTCAAAGGACTGAAGCAGTCAAGTTGTGTTTGGAAGTAAAAATATAACCTCTAGTTTCATTTTCATAAAATAAAAAACATTCAGGAAGACCATCTGCATTGTTTTTCATTAATAGAACTTTAAATTGTAGACCTTTCTCTTCCAACTATTTTTTTCTTTTCTGGGATGAAACGTTGGTGGAACCATTCCAAAAAAATGTCTTGCCACTCACTTTCTGATTATGTTGCAAAACACAGGCAGATAATTTTTGTTTTTAAAGCACTTGTATTCTTAAAGATGTTCACCTGGCTATCATATGTCCTGCAGCATTACCACATAGTACCAAAGTTAATCTATCCTTCTATGTTTTATGTTGTAGCACCTCCTTTGCACTTTTGTGAATTTAGGTTATATTGTGCATTTTCTTTTGGAACAGTCTGGTTTCATTGCATTTCAAAACCTGCTTTTGATAATATCCTCTGTTTTCAGTTTCTTCATCTCTGCCACAAATTGGGTAGCATCAGTTTCATCTGCAAACACTGGGTCTCCAGCAATTTTTATATTTTTCAATCCCAAAATATTCCTAAATCTTTGTGACAATTCCTTACTTCTGGTTTTGGCTTAGTGTCACTTGTTTTAAGGGATTCCCTTGCTTGTAGTCGATATAGGCACAGTGCTTTCTGGCATAACACACTGCTGTCAATGGGGACACTTTTCTGTTCATGTCTTCTACTCAGGCACAAATGTAATGCTTTTTTCCACCTTCACTAAACACTTAACCATGCACTGTGGCAATAAGTTTTTCATTTTGAAATACAACTGCAAAACTGGCATAAATTCCTGTTTCTATCTTCACAATTTCTTAAGTAGAAGATTTCATTTTGATCATACTCTTAGCAATTTCAGTATATATATATATATATATATATATATATATATATTTTATTAAGCAAGAACTTCTACCTTTTTACTTAAAGGAAGTATTTTATAACTTCTTTATGGCATATCCAGTTTAGTGGCATCACTACTGTTTTGTGCTTTATGGCCAATATTAAGTAAACTAAGGATTTCTTGAATGCTCTACCACTGCTGTATCACAGCAGTTTATCTGATAACTGAGATAGCTATTAAATGACTAAATATATGTGTACCATACATAGCATGCATATGTTGGGCAAAACGATTATTCATGTCCTGGACAAATCTGTGTGAGATTTCATCACACTGCTCAGAACAGTGTGCGTTTTTAGACTCATAAATTGTTTATTGTTGGAATTTTCCGTTTAACCCTGTCAGCCCATATTTGACTGAGTGAGACCATTGAGAGCCAAACTGTGGGCAAAAGGGCGTATTGTACTTTGTCTGGTGTCTAGGTTCAGGCTAATTTTGGCCACTTACAATAAATTAGGAAGTATTTCTTCCTCTTTAGTATCCTGGAAGTAATTTTACAAAATCTGTGTTTTTTTTTTTTAAATAAATATTTGATAGAATTTTTCACTGAAAAAAAATCCAGAACTGGAGGTTTTTTTATTATTATTAGTATAAAACTATTCTGATATTTAGATATTCAGGGCTATTTTATCTTGACTGAGTTTGGGTTTGCACTTTTTTGAAGCATTTGTCTCTTTGTTATAATTTGTTCAATTAATGAGGACAGAGTTGTAGTGTTCCTTTATTGTCTTTTAAATGTCTACGTAATATGTACTGTTTCATTGTTGATTTTGGTGATTTGTCTCTGTTTTTTCTTTGTCACTTTTGCTAGATACTGATTGTATTAATTTTTTCAAAGAACCAGATTTTTGTTTCATTGATTGCTGTGGCTTGAGTATGGTTTGTGTGTGTCCCCAAAAGTCCATTTGTAGAGGCTTTGTGTTCAGTGTGACAGAGTTGAGAGGTGGTGGAATGTTCAAGAGGTAGAGCTTATTGAAAGGCAATTAGGTCATTGGGGATGTCACCCTCAAAGTGTTTATTTCTGGTCTTACAGAATAAGTTTGTTCTCAGAGTGACTTGTTTTAAAAAAGAACAAATGAACTTCTGAATGTCTTTGGCTTTTTATTTTATCACGTGATCTCTTCTGCTTCAACTATTGTTGTTTGATGCCATTTTCCATGAGGCTGTCATCAGAGGCTGAACAGATTGGTTTGCATGATCTTAAATTTTCAGCCTCCATAACACTTGAGCTTATTAAACTTCTTTTATTTATAAATTACCATGAAGCATTTTGTTATAGGAACAGAAAATGAACTAAGACATTGACTTTCTTCTGCATTGCTTTCCAGATTTTACTTTTATTAATTTTTAGTTTTAATAATTTTCTTTTTTTCTTAGTACACACAATTTTGATATTTTTAATTTCTTGAGTTATAAAGTTGTATTATTAATTTGAGATTTGTCCTTCTAATATATAAGCATTTAGTGTTCTAAATTTTATTGTAAGCACTGCCCTACCTGCACTGATGTTAAGCTGTATAATTCAGTGTCATGAAGTACATATAGTATAACTAATATCTAATTCCAGAACTTTTCCATTACTCTCAAAGGAAATACTGTATTCATTAAGTACTCATTTTACATTCCCCCTTGCCCTCTGTCCCTGGCAAGTACTAATTTGCTTTTCTCTGTGTCAGCATATTTTAGATTGTTCACTTGTGGAATCACAAGCTATTTGACTTTTTGTATCTAGTTCCTTTCACTTAGCAAAATGCAGTTCAGGTTTATCTGTTTTGTAGCATGTATCAGTACTTGATGTCTAAATAATGTTTCATGGTATTCATATTTTATCCTTTGTTTATCTCTTTATTCATTGCTGAACATTTGGATTGCTTTCATCTTTAGGCTATGAATAATCCTTCTTTGAAGAGAGGTATACAAATATTTTACAGTCCCGACTTCAGTTCTTTTAAATATATTCACAGAAGTGAAATTGCTAAGTCTGTGTGTGTGTGTGTTTGCTGAGGATTGAATCCAAGAAAGTGCCAAGTCAATCCCCATACCCATTTTTATTTTTATATTTTAAATTTTGAGATAATTTTGGTAAGTGGACCGTACTGTCCTTGAACTAGTTATGGTCCTGCTTCAATTTGTCAGGTAACTGAGATCACAGGCATGCATCACTATACCTGGCATATTTTTAATTTTTAAAGAATTATTACACTTTTTTGTAATAGCTTTAACACATGCTTCTGCGCTTAATTGTTCTAGTCGCTCTACATCTTTTACATCTTCAACTTATTACCTGTTTTTTTAATAGCAGACATCTTTTTAATTTTTTTTTATTTTAAAGAGAATAAAACCAAGCAAAATAAAACAGAATAAAGCCAACCAAAACAAAACAGGGTAAGTGTTACAGGGTTTCAAAATAAGATAATAGGAAATCAACAATGGCTACCATAATGCCTGTTGTTTTCAGAATAGCTGCCCATACCATCAGACATAGGAAAATCAAACAAAAAGAACAGAACAGAACTAATAAAAACAAAGCAATGGATGCAATACAGGACTTCAAAACAAGATGATAGTAGATCCAGAATAGCTACCGTAATATATCCTGTTACCCTTAGAATAACTGCCATGCCATCAGATACAACAAAATCGAACAAGACAAAACAGAACAAACCAAACAAAAGAATGAAAATGATAGAGGACTTTAAAACAAGGTAATAGGGAATTAACAATGGCTACCACCTTCAAGAAGGTGATCCCTTACAGATGCTATACTGTGTATTGTTATCCTCTTAATAGATGATCAGATTACTGGCATTAGGCCTGCAAAGGTCAATGAAACACTAAACACTACAAGCATGAAGTTGTATTTTACTTCAATAGCTATCCTCTCAGCCTGTATTTCTCTGGATCAGCCAGTCATTTACTGAAGGGGAGGGGGCGTCTTGACTCTTCTTGTCTCCCATCCTGCGTGCCCAGAGGGACTGGCATCTGGTTGTCCTCCCCATAGCCCATACATGTCACTGACTCACAGGGAGTGACTGGCTTCTTGTTCTCCTTCCTTTGACCTGCAAATGGTGCTAGCTAACAGGAAGGGGCTGGCATCTGGTTATCAATAGCAGACATTTTAATAGTGATATCTCATTGTAGTTTTGATTTTCATGTCCCTAATTATTAATGATGCTGTGCAACTTTTCATAAACTTGTTGGTTTTTTATTTTCTTGAGGGAAATGTCTGATCAAGTTCTTTGTCGATGTTAGAATCAAATTGAGTTTTGGTTGTTGCCTTATAGGAATTCATTATATACTTTGGATATTTACATCTTATCAGATACATGATTTGTAAATATTTTCCCCTATTCTGTAGGCTGCCTTTTGTTTGATTTTGTACCTTCCATGTACTGAAACTTTAAATTTTCAAGAAGTCCAATTCTTACTTTTGTTACCTGTGCTTCTGGTTTTATTTCTTAAGAAATCACTGACAAATTCAATGTCATGATGCCTTTTCCCTATTTTTTCTACTGATATTTATAGTTTTAGTCTGATGTTTAGATATTTATTCCATTTTTAATATTTACATTTCCTGATGGTTTTAAATTGACACAAAAATTATAAATATTTATTGGTCATCATAGAGTGTTTTAATACATATATACACTGTATAATGTTAACTCAGGGTAAATATATCTACTCAAGTGTTTAATCATTACTTTGCAATGAAAACATTTAAAACCCTTTCTTCTGTGTTTTTTGAAGCATACAATATATTATCATTATCTCTAGCTACTCTACTGTGCAGAAAACACCAGATCTTACCCCTTCTAACTGTAACTTAATGCCCACTGTTCAATCTTTCCTCATTCTTCTTACCTCCCTACCCTCTCCAAACATCTGGTCAACATTGTTTTACTCTCAATTTCTATGAGATCAACATTTTTAGATTCAACATATGAATGAGATCATGTGGTATATCTTTCTGTGTTTAGATTATTTCACCTAACAGAATAACTTCTAATTTCATCCATGTTGACATAAGTGACTGGATTATATCTTGCATTATAGTTGAGTAGTGGTTCACTTTTTATTTTATTTTTTATTTATTTATTTTTTGCACCGGGGATTGAACTCACAACCTCGCGCCTGTCAGACAGGTGCTTAAGTCACTGAGCCAAACTCCCAGCCCTCATTTTTTTGAGGCAGGGTCGCACTGTGTAGCTCAGGCTGGCCTTGTGCTTGCGTTGTAGCCCAAGCCAGCCTCGAACTCACAATGCTCCTCCTACCTCAGCCTCCTGAGTGCTGGGATTAAAGGCGTGCACCACCACGCCTGGCTGTGGTTCACTTTGTATACATCCCATGTTTTATCAGTGCATCAGTTAATGGACCCTTTGGTGTGTTCCATTTGTTGGCTGTTGTAGTGCTACAATAAACATGAGTGTTGATGCTTCTTCAGCAGACTCATTTCCTTTGGCTGTGTATTCCATAGTAGTATTGCTGTATCACAGTGGTAATTATATTTGTAATAATTTTGAGCAATTTTCATATTGTTTTGCAAAACAACTATACTTATTTACATTCTCATCAACAGTATGCAAGGGTTCTCTCTTCTCCACACATCTTTGTCAGCACTTTTGCCACCACATTTGTTTCCTTTATTCATCAGTGTTTTATAGTTTTTAATTTTAGAGATCTTGCACTTTCTTGCTTAAATGTATTCCTACTTTTTTGGGAACGTAGTTATTGTAAATGGGATTGATATCTTTTTCACATAACTCACCATTGAATTTTAGCAATAGCCATGCTATTTCTGTGTGTTGAATTTTTTCATATGAAAATTTGCTCATTTTTTTAGTGGATTCCTTGGGATTTTTGTATCTATCAATCATGTCATGTTTAAAGAGTGGTAATTTGACTTCTTTTCCAATTTAGATAGCCTTTATTTTTCATCTCACCTGATTTCTTTGAGTAGGAATTTTAGCATTATTTAGGGAAGAAGTGGTTGAAAGTATACATCATTATTTCATTCCTGATCTTAGAAAGCTTTCATTTGTCCCCCACTCAATATGATGTTAGGTGGTAACTTACTTCAGATGACGTTTATTTTCTTGAGAAATGGTCCTTCTATGCATCATTTGTTCATTTTATTTATGAAGGGATATTGAATTGTGTCACGTATCCTTTCTGCATCAGTTGATGATTACATGATTGTATTTTGTTTATTCATTCAGTTGGTATTCTGTATCATGTGTATTGATTGTTGTGTGTATTAAACCATCCTTGCATCCTGATGTGGATTCCACTTGATTATGGATAGCAGTCTTTTCAAAGCACTGTTTGATTTGGTTTGAGAGTATTTGTTGAGGATTTTTACATCTGTGTTCATCATGGATACTGGCATATAGATTTCTTTTCAGTTGCATTTGTGTCTGGTTTTGGTTAATACTAGCCTAGTAGAATGTATTTGACAAGTTTTAAATTGATAGTTGTTCTTTAAATGTTTGGTAAAGTTCTGTATTGAAGCTATCTGACCCTGAACTTTTCTATTAAGGAAGGCTTTTTGTTATTGACTTCATCTCATAACTCATTATTTATCTGGTCAGTTTTTCTTTTTATTTATGATTCAAATACATTCATTTCCTCTAGGTTATATGTATTTTTTCTTTTCTTGCTGATTCTTTGAGAGCTTGATTATATGTCTTGGGATATTTGATACCTTAACTGAATCTGGCTTAGTCCTGTGACTTTCTACTTTCATGTTTGTATCCTTCTCTGGTTTTGGGAGTTTTTGTTTTGTTTTGTTTTGTTTTGTTTCTGTACTAGGCCTTGGCATGCTAGGCAAATACTCTACCACTAAGCCACATCCCCAAACCTATTATCTCTTTGAATAAGCTTTTTGCTCCATTGCCATTCTTGTGTCCCTCATGAACCACTAAAACTCTGTTTTTCTTTTAATTTGTTCTCAAAGCTCCTATAAGCTATCTTTATTCCTCCTCATTCTTTTGTTGCTTATCTCCGCCACCTGTGTATTTTCAAATGGTCAGTCTTCAAACTCATTGTTTCTTCTGTTCCATTAGCTCTGCTTTCTGTGCCTCATGTTGCATTTTTCATTTTGCCAAGTATACTTCTCTGTTCAAGAATTTCTGTTTGAGATTTAGAAACTACTGGAATCTTTGTTAAATTTCTCTCGTAAAGTACTGAATTATTTCTATTTGTTTTCTTAAAGGTTGTCAAGTTTCCTTAGTTATTTTGAATTTTTCTGCCCAAGAGTTTATGCATGTCAGTTGTCTCATGGTTGGTTTCATGCATCTCATTTTGTATGTTAGATGAGGTCATGGGTCTGAGTGTTCTTTTTGTGTGTTGGTGCAGTTTCATCTATGCATCGTAGGATTAGATGTTTATAGGAGTCTTTGTAATGTGGTTTTTATTTATTTATTTTGTGCCTGTCTTTTCATAAATTCTGAGTGACCTATTTTTGTCTCTGAACCTTTAGTTACTTTTATTTCAGCACTAGTTGTTGGCCTGTGTGCAGGTTTGCTGATTATTAATGGTGGGTTGTCACAGTTTCAGCACTAGAGGGAGCCCCAACTCCACATTTGTCCCAAAACCATAGTCTGCTATTTAGAATTAACTGTGTACATGCCTACAAAGTTATCTCTGTATGCCTCCATCTGGGGTTATGGCAGGTCCAAATACTTTTTTCATGGTGTCCTACCAATCATCAATTCCTGTAGGATTCTGCCAGCTTTACATTTTGTAATGCAGGGACCAGCCCCCAGGCTCTTGTGCAATGCTTTGGCAATAGTTACTTCTCTTTTCTTTTCCAAACTGGACCATTTCTCTTTTTGTGGTTTACTGCCCATGGCTGGGGATGGGCAGTTCTGTGACTCCCAATACCACAATTCAGGTTCACACCTAGAGCCCACAGTCTGTTAAGACCAGTGCACACAGTGGCAGTACTTAGCCCAAGGTGCTCTGGGCTGCCAGCTGTGTGGTGGACTTAAAACTGTAGATCACAGGTACAGTTGATGTTGACCAGAATAGAAGTTCAACTACTTGGGGCCGTGGGTCTCTATGTTATACCAGGTTGGGTCCAAAGACTTGATCTGTGGTTAGTGGACCAGTGACAGGGGCTGTGGGACTCATCCTAATGTTAAATTTCACTGAGTACCAAGGCTGCAGCGACCTGTGTATTCTCAGAGATGCACCCCAGGCCTAAGTTGTAGCTGGTGCTGATTAAG
The DNA here is from genome assembly GCA_004363535.1 of Dasyprocta punctata. Lineage (NCBI taxonomy): Eukaryota > Metazoa > Chordata > Mammalia > Rodentia > Dasyproctidae > Dasyprocta > Dasyprocta punctata. The sequence goes on from RJWM01000984.1 coordinate 42,820, forward strand.
GTGGAAACGTAAATCCATTCTACCAGAATGTAAGTCTTGGTGCCTAGACAGATACAGAAGCTCTGTTTGTCAGCACTCGCCTAAGGATAGGACCCTTTGAATTCTCCCTGGTTCTGTGTTTCACCATTGCAACCTTAATACTAAGTTTGAAGGCACACTACTGTGCTTTCTTTCCTATCCTGTGCCCTAGTAGATGGAGTCTTTCTCATTGCTGTCCTGTTCAAGACTGGAGGTGTGGTGGTAAAGTCAGTGTCTTAGCCCAGTCTTCGGGTATTGTGGACTCAGAGGCTCAGTTTGTGAACACTGGCCTGGAGACAGGTAATGGGCTCTGCACCATTTTACTGCTTAATCTTCATAGTCAATTTGACTGGATTAAAAAACTGCTGGAATGGTGATTCGATTGTCAGGGCACTAATCTTATCAATAGGTTAATTCTACTGATGAATTCATAGCTGAATGGACTATTAAGAGGTGGTGCCTAGTTGCAGAAAGTGGGTCATTGGAGCATGATCTTGAAGACTATATCAGGTTCAGGGTCCCGTACTGTGGCTCTTATCCTGCTTTCTGCTTCCTGATGCCATGAGTTGAGCAGTATTCCTCCTGATGCCCTTCTTCCATGTTTCTGCCTTGTAGCCAACTGACCATAGTGTGAAACCTCTCAATCTGTGGGCTAAAATAAAACTCCCTTTTAGTTGTGGTTGTCAGGTATGTCGTCCCAGTGATAGAAAACCTGCCTAATAAAGGAGTTGCTATGACTGTGCCTGACTGTATGGTTTAGACACCTTTTGAACTAGCTTGTAAAAATTTAGAAAAAAGTTTGGAGAAGAAGGATGGAGAAAGGCTTCAATACTATAAGCAAATCTTGATGGATTGTGCCCCAAAAACTCAGCATGTTGGTAGGAATATGGAGAGTAAAAGCCTGGCTCATGAAGTTTCAGTTGAGAATAAGGACTGTTGGGAATTGGGCTATAAGCCATTCCTGTTTACATTCTGCTAAACAGTTTTGTCTGCATTTTGTCCATGCCCTAAAACTTTGTGTGAGATTGAGTTTAAAGGTGATGGACTAATGGATCTGTCAGAGGAAATTTCAAGGTAGCTCATTGTTTAGGTTGTAGATTGGCTTCTGTTGGCTGCTTTAGCCTGATTTATACTGAGAATCAGGAGTAAAAAGCAGAGCAGAAAAATTTAAAAAGCTTTTGATTTGGCCAGAAAAGAAGCACATGTAAAGTTGGGGCCAAAAGTGGTGTGGTCATTGAAGGGATTAGCTTCATTAAAAATAAACAAAAACAAAACAAAACAACAACAACAAAACAAGTACAGTTATTTGAGCCTGTGTAAGATGTCTTGTCAGCATCTTAGGAATCAGTGTGACCCCACCGTTTGTTCAATTTTCAGGTCCTCCTTGAATTTGAGTACTTTCTCTGGAGTTCAGACAAATGGAAAGAGTTCCCCTATGATCAGACTGTTTTTGTGTTTCACTTTAGACTCTCAGTATTCATCTTGTGAGTCCTCTCCCCCTGGGGACCCATGCCATAGCCTTCAACCCATTTCTTCCTCTCTCAGAAACTGTGATCCCACAAACAAACTGCCCCTGTGCGCCCTTTACCCTCTCCCACTGTGCCCCATCTTCCTTCCAACAGACCATCCCTGCTGAGTCCTCCACCACCACAGCCACCACCCGCCAAAAAAAACAAAAACACCTCTCTACCCTTTACAAATGCCCTTGTCTGCATCCCATTTTCCCTCTCCCATCTGCCCCAATTTAAAGCTTGTCTCCATTTCTTATCAAACCCCTCACATTAAAGAATTCATTCACTTTACTTAACCCCTTTGACCTTATCTAGTGTGATATTCATATCATTCTCCCCACTACTCTCCCTGTTGAGGGACAGTGAGTTTAGACAGTGGTCGCCTCTACAGCAAGCAAGGCCCACTGCCAAGATAAAGTCAAAGACCCAGGGATAATTGCTGTTCTGACACAGGACCCTAGATGGAGTCACAAGCCTGCTCACAGAGAATGGGGAAAATGTCAAGACTATCCAATACAGTCTCATTGATCTAGACAGGACATCCATTTAAGTACATCAACTTTGACAAACTCCAAAAAAAATCTATCTAGACTGCCAAGAAAGTGCAGCCCAGCCTACAGAGGCTCTGAAAGCCACTTAGGTCCCTTCTTAGTTGAGGGACAAGTTTTTCTCAAGATTCATTTCATTCCCCTGGAAGCTCCTGACATTGGGACAAAGCTAAAAAAAAAAAAAAGAAAAAAAAAAAAGAAAAATCAAGGATGGTCTTCAAACCCCTATGGCCACTCTTATGACCACTGCCTTCTGGGTTTATCAAAACCAACAACTTGACAGAGAGGTCTCCAAAAAACATCCAATAAATCTGTCATCTAGCTTCTTATAACACTCTCATCAGTCCAAAACCCTTGGGTCTTGCTTTCAATGTGGCAAAATGGAACACTGGACAAATACAGTTTCTACTTTTATTTTTTTGAGAAATCTCCACACTGATTTACATACTGGTTGTACTAGTTTACATTCCTACCAACAGTGTGGGAGATTTTTTTCCTCCCATATCCTTACCAGCATTTGTTATTTTTAGGTTTTTTGATGATAGTCATTCTTTCTGGTGTAAAATAGTATCTCAAATGTATTTTTAATTAGCATTTCTCTGATGGCTGGCAGTGATGAGCATTTTTTCACGTATGTGTTGGCTATCTGTACTTCTGAGAAATGTCTATTAATTTTGGTTATCCAATTTTGATTGGATCTTTCGTTTGGGGAGGATTCGAGTTTTTTTTTTTTTTTTTTAGATTCTTTATATGGTCTTGATGTTAGTCCTCGATCTGTGACATAGCAGGCAAATTTTCTTTTCGTATTTTGTAGATTGTCTCTTCACTCTGTTGGTTATTTCCTTTGCTGTGGAGCTTAATTTGGCTAGAGACTTTTTGTGTATGACCCTATTTGTTGATTCTTGATATTCTTTCTTGTGCCACGGGGATTCTAGTCAGAAAGTCCTTGCCTATACCCCTATCTTCAAGAATTGCACCTATTTTATCTACCAGCAGATTAAATGTTTCTATTTTAACATTTAGGTCTTTCATGCATTTTGATTTTAGTTTAGTACATGGTGAGATACATTGGTCTAAATTCAATCTTCTATATGTGGATACCCAGTTTTCCCAGTACCACCCATTATAGAGGCTATCTTTCCTCCAGTATATGTTTTGGCTCCTTTGTCAAAGATTAAATATTTGTATGTGCCAGGGATTATTTCTGTTTTTTCTGTTCTGTACATTGATCCACATGCCTGTTTTTGTCCCAGTACCACGTGGTTTTGATCACTGAACCTTTATAATATAACTTGAAGTCTGGGATTGTGATGCCACCTGCTTTGCTTTTGTTGTTCAGGATTGCTTGTGCTATTTTGAGTCTCTTCTGATTCTGTATAAATTTTAGGATTGCTTTCTCTAGCTTTGTGAGAAATGATGTTGGTATTTTGATTGGGATTGCATTATATGTGTATATACAAAAGTACTGTATAGCCATTTCGTTTATGTTGCTTCTGCCTGTTCAGGAATAGGGGATATCTTGCCATTTTCTGATGTCCTTGGTTTTGTTTTCAGAATTATGTAATTTTCATTGTAGTGGTCTTTTGCTTCCTAAGGTTAATATCTAAGTATTTACATCTATTTTGATGCTATTGTGAATGGTATAGTTTTCATAATTGTTTTTTCATTGAGTTCATTATTGGTGTATAGGAATGCTACTGATTTTTGTATGTAGATATGCAGAATGATTTTTACTAGTAATTTAGTCTTGTACTTTCCCCATCCCACCTTTATTTTGTTTTTTAGGAGTTACATGAGTGCAGTTGTTATCTCTGTCAATTAAAGTTTATTCCCTTGGCTGGGCGTGGTGGCGCACACCTTTAATCCCAGCACTCTGGAGGCTGAGGTAGGAGGAGCATTGTGTGTTCGATGCCAGCTTGGGCTACAATGTCAGCAAGGCCAGCCTGAACTACACAGTGTGACCCCGCCTGGAAAAAAAAAATAGGGTTGGGAGTTTGGCTCAGTGGCTTAAGTTCCTGCTTGGCAGGTGCGAGGTTGTGAGTTTGATCCCCAGTGCTGCAAAAAAAAAAAAAAAAGTTTATTCCCTTGATTATAAAGTATCATTTTCACGTACAAAAGCATTGATAGTAGTGAAAGAGTAACTGAATGCTGACATTTATTAAATGAGGTACCTTTAATATTAATATAAACAACATTTCTGGAAAGGCGACAAAACATTGAAAATATACTCATTGCTATTTGGAGTTTTTTTTGTGGCAAATCTGGATCCTTGCTCATGCTTTTTATAGTAGTTTAGTAATGTTATTTTAAAAACATAATCCAGAACTAAAATTTGAACATTAATTGAATCGACACATAGAGTTGTAAATTAACACTTTCATATATTCTGTGGAAATTGGGAATAGACTTTGGCATTGCACATTTTGTTTTTACTAGTTTCCTTAGTTTTAGATTGTGCTATGGAGAAGAATCTCCTTACTTAAATCTCTGCAAAGCTATGTACTTGATATTTACTCTTTTGAAATCTTTGCTGTTGAATACCAGCTCAGGTGGCTGTTTTCTGGTCTTCCAATCCTCCGTATCACTCTGTTGTTAGAGCATTGTTCTCTGTTACAGGGATATTGTAACTCTTTTGTACCAGTCTTCACATTAGTGCTGAATTAAAGTGAATAAAGCAGAGTGATTATCCTGTTATTTCCACACTTGAATGTACTATACAGAATATTTTGCTACTGCCTAGTGCAGTGATGGCAAACCTTTTAGAGTTTTCAGTGATATCAAACAGCTGGCTCTGACACACGTGGTGTAGGTTTGTTAGCACAACCCTTGTGTCTTTTTTGTGGCCTAACATTTTTGCCTACTTCCTTCCCTCCTTTCCTTTCTTCGTTCTCCTGATTCTTTAGATTCATTTCCTATTCTTTTTTCTTGACGCTATGCTTAGGTCAACCTGTTCGCTAAACAACTCTACACAAATAGTATGATTAATACTTTGTTTACACTGTTTTATTTTTGTTCTGAAATGGCTTTTCCTCACCTTTGCATGTCTAAAATTTACCAATGTGCCCAGTTCAAATAATTTTGTATGAATGCCTTCAAACCAAGTTACCATCTGTTAAAACAAGATATCACTTCTTTGCTATAAAACCCGTCCTCTTTCCTTTTCACCATAGTTCCTATGCATACTTGCTACTTTTTAATTCTGTTTTGTAACTTTTCATCTTCAAAAATATTAGGCATATACAAAAAATTCAGATGATGTTTTACAGTATGTTGAACCCATCTGTATCTTTCACCCAGCTACAACAGTTACCATTGTGATATTTTAATTTTTGCCTCCCCCTCCTTTTCACATTCCATGCATTATTATTGTTAATTCTTTGAAGTGATATTTCCTTACCTTAAAATCACATCTTAGTTGAATAGTGTTGAACATTAAGTGTGCAGATGAAGCCCAGTTCCATTTTATAATATACCTGAGATTTACATACCTTCAAAGAATTTTTTTTCCCCTTTCAGTCCTTCCACCCTTAGGCAAGCACTGCTTAATTTTCTTTTTGCCTGTTTGTTTTACCTTTCATTTTCCTACAAGGTAAATGAAATTATATTGTACTGCATACTGTTTCTTAGTTTTATCCCAGGTATTGCTTTGTCAGTTGATCACTCCATTTTGCTGCTGAGTACTCTATTGTATGACTGTTCTACTTATCCGTTTGTTTAATGGACATTCTAGTTACTCTCAGCCTTGGGCTATGAATATTTGCATACAAGACTATGTATATAGTTGATTCTTTATGGTACTCATGTTTTATAAAGGCTCTATGAACACTGAATTATATAGTTCTAAACCATGCTTTTAGGGAAAATACAAGAATAGGCTCCTAAAAGCCTTTAGTTTCAATGTTTCTGTCAGTCAACATATAACTTTATTTTAACCTAACAAAATAAAACAATAAAGCCAATCAAAACAAACCAGTGAAAGTGATACGGGATTTCAAAACAGAAAAATAGGAAATCAGCAATGGCTACCATAATGCCTCTTTTTTCCTTCAAAATTGCTGCTCAGAGCACCATTCACGGACTGCAGAGGAAGAGAATCAGGCCTCATCTTCACCTGGGAGATGATCCCGGCCTAGAAACCAGCGCAATGTGCTGGCTACTGCCAGAGTGGGGACAGCCACACCCAAGCCTCTCTCCGTGGGTCAGCGCCATTCGTGGACTGCAGAGGGAGAGAACCAGACCTCACCAGGAAGCGATCCTGGCAGGGAAACCATATCATTTTCATTGTTTTGTTGGGTTGGGTTTTATTCTCTTTTGTTTTGTTTGATTATGTTAAATCTGATGGCATAAGCAGCTATTTGAAAGATCTCAAGACATATTATGGTAGCCATTTTGGATTTACTATTGGCTTGTTTTGAAGTCCTTTATTATGTCTATTGTTTTGTTTTTCTTGTTTCTGTTCTGTTCTGTTTAATTTTTACTATGTCTGAAGGTATCTGCAGCTATTCTGAAGACAACAAAAGGCATTATGGTAATTACTGTTGGTTTCGTAAGGTCTTGAAGTCCTGTATACTGGTTTATTTTGATTGGTGTTATTCTGTTTTATTTTCCTTGGTTTTATCCTCTTTAAAAAACTAAAAAACAAACAAACAATACAAAACCACAATTGCTGCCCATACCATCAGACATAGTAAAATTAAATAAAACAGAACAGAATAAAACCAATCAAAACAGAACATCGAATGAAATGAAACAATAAAATGGAAGAAAACAAAACAATGAGACCATTGTTAGATTTCAAAAACAAGACAGAAGGAAATCCCCCATATTTGCTACATTGTATATTGTTGTCTTCTTAATAGATGCTCTGACTATGGCCTTAGGCTTGTAAAGTCAATCAAACAGTACAAACATTAGGTTGTTTTGGTACCTCAGTTGCTATCAACTCAGCCTGTCCTCCGAATCAGCTGGATGCTTTGGAGGGGAATGCTTCGTACTCAACCCGCATGCCAGTTGGCTCACGGGAGGGATGAACTGACTTCTCTCTTCCTGGGCCCTTCATGGTCTATAACTTTCTTTATATATATTTAATGATACCCTATTTAATATATTGTGGGCAACTTCTGACACTTAGCTGAACTGAATCAGCATGGTTCTGGTTGTGGAAGGCCCACCTGAGAATTGTTGCTAACCACATAGAGAACTGGCGAAGATGGTGTGCTGTTGATTCTCCTGGAGTAATTTGTCACGCTGCATTTCCTGATGTGAACTCATCTGTTCTCATCATCGGAGGGGCTTGGGACCTCGCTGTTGCTAAGGATGGTTGTGGTTCTTTTCTAAAGAGAATTCTGGACCTTACTTTAGGTGTCTCTTCCTCACTCTAGTGCACATCCCTCAACCTGCTGACAGAGACCCTTCATCCCACTGGTGCAGACTTTCTAGCTTCCACTGACCTTTGGACCTTCCCAGTGCAGATCCTTGGAGCAGACTTGCATGAGACATTGTTGTGGAGTCTAGGTCTTCAACTAGACTTGTGGAGAACATTGCCATAGATTCTAGGTCTTCAGCAGGACTCATGCAAGACATTGCTGTGGGATCCCGCTGCTCAGCTGAATTCTTAGGGTCTCTAGTGTGTGGACACATCTGTACTCTTTTGCGTTCGACTCTTAGGGTGAATATTATAAAATCATCCTATGAATTACATGTCCTGTATCAATTGTTTCCCTTGAAAACCCTGACTACAACATATATATTGTTGACCCATTAATGTTGAAGTCACAGCTAGCTCATTGTAATTCATGCCTGAGTAAAGCTTATCTAATGTGTATTTTCTCCTCAGTGCACATCACAGCTTTCCTGTATGTAAGAAATACTAGACAACACTTAAGTACTATGCCACTCTGAACAGCAAAATCAACAAAAAGTGCAAGAACTTGAAAAACATGGCACAAAATGCATCACAAAGGGACACTTTTGTTTTTTTACAGTATGATAACTGTAACAAAATGATACCATGTGTACTGGGTTTTTGGTTCCAGAAATGCAGAGGAATGAAGTAGTGTACCAAAGAAGGAAGTTAGGAGAGTTTTTTGGAAATAAGGAGAACAGAGAGTAGCTCCTGGTTTTCCAAAAGGAGACCCACATGGGTAGCTGCATCCATTCCCCCCATCTAGAGGTAGTTATAGATAAACAGAGCAAAGAATTGCTTTTACCCATCACAAGTGTCTCTGAGTATTTGAAATGACCAATTGGGACACAGGCTTTTAACTCAGTTCTTCAACATGTACGATTTATAGGAAACTGGGATCTCAGAAAAAATTGGTTAATTTGCATTGTAATTTCCTCAAAATTTAGGAACTTAGTGTACCTACCTTTATCAGGGGGTGAGCTGCATTACATGTGGCTTTAGTAAATTCATTCTTTCTCCAAATGTCCAAAGGTCTAGTTCACTGTATATTCTTAATTCGTATCAATATGGCCAGTCATCACACTGTACCTCAGATCCTTTCACTAGCTAGTTACCTGACTCATAAACTTAGTAAATAGACAATTCTTTACAAAAGTAGAGTGTTGCTTTGTTTCACAGCAGTGTAGAATGTATTCATTAGGTGAATCATTTTTTTTGCCACTTTGCACATATTTACAAATTATTTTGAAAGCATTGAGAATATTAATTTTGGTGTTGCAAATACATTGTACCAAGTAGATGAACTAAAAAATATGGAATCTGCGAATAATGATTACTGTATATTTTCTCATTGTACTTGGATAAACATTAATGAGTAGAATTGATGGACAGTAGTTACCGTTTTCTAAAATAGTTGTACTATTTTTAATTCCCAATATCAATACATAAATGTTCTATTTGTTTCTTATGTTCACTAGCACTTGGTATAGTCAGTCTTTAATTGTAACCATTTTAGCACATAGGATTTTTATTTGCTATAGCTATTTGTTAATTTTTCTCAACTAGAAACTTTTTCATGACAGTATGCAGTTTACATTTCTCTTTGCCTATTATTTTGAAGAGGTACTATAACCTTGTTGCAGATTTTGGAGGCAGGTTGCCTAACCTCATAGCTCATTAATACTCTTGAAAAATACAGATCCGACTCTGCAATTTCTTTTTGTAGCATCCTTGATCATTTTAGTATCAAGATTATGCTAGCTTTATAAAATAAGTAGGAGGCTAAATATTTAATAGAATATCCCAGTAAAATTGTCTGTGGCTGGAATCTAGGTTTGGAAGTTTCTGTTTATAGGATTTTGTTTTTGGAAGAGTGAGAATATACATACACTAAGATGTGTAGTTTTATATATTTTCATATATGTATTCATTGTGATGCTGTCACCACAATTAAGATGGTAAAATTACCATACCCCTTAAGTTCTTTTGCGTCCCTTGGTAATCTTTTTTTTCTGTCCTTCCACCTCTATCTTTTGCTGTTCTATTTCATAATACTTAGTTTGCTTTCTCTGGAGATTTATATAAATACAATTATGCAGTATGTAGTAATTTTTTAGAAACTTTTTTAACCGTAATTATTTTGAGGTTGCACACTCTTCCTCCATTGTATGACTATACCAGAATTTGTTTATTCAGCCACCCATACACGTGCATTTGGTTGTTGCTAACTTTTGAGTATTGTGAGTAAAATTGCTATAAATGTACATGTTAAAGAAGTTATGTTTTTATTCATTTAAGTAAATACCTAGGAATGGAATGACTGGATCATTTGGTAAGGACGATATGTGTTTAACTTTCGAAACTGCTAAGTTGTTTCCAAATTTGTGTTAGTGAAAGATTCCAGTTGTTTTACATCCTTGCCCATAGTTCTTACAATCACTCTTTTATTTTAGCCATTTAAAAGTCTGTCTAGTTTGTCTAATTTTAGTTTCAAATTATGTTTCCCAATTTACTAATAATGTTGAGCTTCTTTGTACGATTGTTTGTTGTTTTAGCTATACATATGTCTTCTTTGGTAAGAGTTGGTTCAAACCTTTTATATATTTTTTAAACTGAGTTTTTCTTACTGAGATTTGAGAGTTTGTTGCATATTTCTGGACATATGCTTTGCAAATACAGTCCATGCCTTGTTTTTCATCCTTACAGCAGTGGTTTATGAAGAATAGAAGTTTTAAATTATTGTTAAAATGATTACTGCTTTAGAAGAAAACATAGGACAGTATCTGCATGAGGGGCCTATGAGACTAAATACAACAACTATTGTATTGTGAAAAAGAGCCTGTTGGGGTGGAAATACAGACTTGAGGAAATACTTATAAATTCTATGTCTTACAAATTTGATAGTACAAAGGTAAAAGAAAAAATCCTCTAACTAATCTATTATGGGCTAAATTGTGTCTGCCCAAAATTCATATATGACACCCCTAACCCACAGTATCTCTGAATATGACTATATTTGGAGCTAGAACCTTTGTTTGTTTGTTTGTTTGTTTGAGATAGTCTTGCTGTGTAGTTCAGGCTGGCCTTGAATTTCTGGCAGTCCTCTTGCCTCAGCCTCCCATGTGCTGGGATTACAGGCTTGTGCCACCGTGCCTGGTGGAGATAGCACCTTTAAAGAGATGATTGAAATGATATTGTATGGGTAGAAGCTCATCCAATATGATTGGTGCTTTTACAGGAAGAGATAGGGACATGCATAGACGCATGTGGACCAAAGGACAGCTATGCGAAAACAAGAAAGGCTGGCTTTGCAAACCAAAGAACTTTGCTTCAGAAGAGAACAATCTACTGATAACTTGGACTTGCACCTGCTAGAACTGTGACAAAATGTGTTTATACTGCCCAGTCTATGGTGTTTTGTTGTGACCGTGCTAAAAACTAGTAAGTAATCCTATTATAAACTGTGCAAAAGATTTGAACAGATAGTTTACCAAAAAGGATAATTGGTTGGCAAAAAGGTACATACAGAGATATTCAGCATTATTACATTTAGAGAAATAAAAATTAAGACCATTAGGATATTGCTTCAAATTTGTTAGAATAGCTAAAATTAGAAATAGTCATATTAAATATTGGTAATAATGTGACAGATTTGATCCTCCATTTTTTTGTTGATGAGAATATCAAATGGCAGGCACTCTGGAAAAACTTTTGACATTTTCTTATAAAATCAAATACATACTTTTCATAAGTTGCTCTCAGTTGCATTGTTAGGCACTTATCCCAGTACAATGAACTTGTGTTCACCTGTAAACCTTTACATGAGTATTACTAAGAGCTTTATATCTAACCATCTACACCTTGAAAACGCAAATGCCCTTCATTGGGTGGATGGTTGGCAAAACACTGGCCTGTTCATAAAATGGAATAGTACTCATCAATAAAAGGAATAAAGTATTGATAAATGTAACAACCTGGATAGACTTCAAAGACAGTAAAGAAATCAGTTCCAGAAGGTTACATAGTTTAAAAAGAAAAGAAGAGCCAAATAAATAGCAGAAATGAGGAACAAATTAGTGGTTGCCATAGGTCCATTGCCAGAAGTGATCTAGAACAAGGATGTGAATTCAAAGAAGAAATAATAAGGAAGTTATTTTATAGTTTGGTAGTTATTTTTTAGTTTCCAAATTATTTTATATCATGATTCTGGTAGTGATTAAATCTACACATGGTATAAAACTACATACAACTAACTGTATAACACATATACACACATGAAGACGTGGAAAATTGATGAAAAAGTTTTTATGCTAGGTAATAGTAATGTACAAATGTCAGTTTTCCTGGTTTTGATATTGTACTATGGTATATTTCAACATTGGGGAAAACTGAGTGAAGGATATGTTGAACTTTAGCAGTTTTATAGGTTCCTATGAGTCTATGTCTACTTCAAAATAGAAAGTTATGTTATAGTGAGTTTAATTCACTAATTTTTCCTCTTATAGATTGTATTTTAGTATTGAGTCTAAGAAATTTTCCAATTTTTTAGAAAGGGAATTTCACATATTGTATCCTATGTTCATTTTTTGACTGTGCATCAGTCAGTGTTTTACTACAGAAACAGATATAACACAAGATAAAGAAATATATAAGAAATTAAATGAGTGGCTTACCATGTTCACTCACAGAGTTGAATCAGGAAGAGTGCAGAGGATGTCCACATCCTGAAGAATGAAGGTTTTAGTCCAAGGTCTAGAGTTCTCTGCAGTGTTCCATGCAAGTCTGTATCTACTATGGAAGGCTGAAGAGTCTGTACCAGAAGGCTGAAGAGTCTGTACCAGAAGGCTGAAGAATCCATGGCTGAAACCAGAGTTTGCAGTAGAAGACTGAAGAGTCCATGATGAAGCTGGAGAGCCTGTGCTGGAAGCCAGGAGATGATGTCCAAGGCAAAGACAAAGATGGAGTTCCTCTGAGGACCAGAAGCAGAAGTGTCCTTTCTCATCTTCCCATTTATACCATCCTGGAGACAAGCTGCTGTAGGGTACAGAATTGCCCTAGGGTGGGCCTTTACACCCTAGGGTATAGAATTGCTGAGCCCATTCAGCTAAATTTCTCTTAACTAAACTTCTCAAATTGACACGATGTGTGTGAATCTATAAAGACTGATTTGGGGACATTTGAGCCATAACAATATGGAGTCTTTTGACTCACAAGGAGGTATATATTTCTATCTATGATATTAATTTTTTAAAAATTCATTTTTATTAATACATATTTGCTGTTCATAATGATTACATTTATTGTAAGGAATTGATATATGTAAATAACATAATTCTTTTGACTGTTCTTTCCTTCTCTCCTACTTCATCTTTTGATCCCCATCCATTTCATTTGCAAAAAATCTATCCCCTGGTTTCCAGTTATCCCATTTAGTTGGTTCTTTAAATTGTATAGTTGGGTTTCTCATATAGGAGAAACCATGAGAAATTTAAGCTTCTGTATGTGATTTATTTCATTTAACTTGGTCTCATGGCACATCCATTTTCACACAACTGGCACAAGTTATCTTGCTTTGTGGCAGAGTAGTACTACATTGTATAGAGCACCATGTTTTCTTTGTCTGTTTGGCTGTTTACGGACACATGGCCACTTTCAAGAGTTAGCTGTTATGAGTTGTGCTGCTATAAACATGCAGCTATCACTATAATACAGTGTCTTTAACTCCTTTGGGGGGATACCTAGAAGGGAATAACTGCGTTAAATAGAATTTCTATTTTTAATTTTTTGAGGAATCTCCATATTGATTTACATAGTGGTTTTACCAGTTTACATTTCCAACAAAAATGCAGAAGGGTTCCTTTTTTCTCACAGCCCTACAGCATTAGTTATTGTTTAATTTCTTGGCGATAGCCATTCTTTCTGGAGGAACGCAGAATCTCATTGTTGTGTGTTGTTTTAATTTGTATTTGGCCAAAGATGTTGAACTTTTTTTCATGCAGTTATGGGTCACTTGTATTTCTTCCTCTAGAAGTGCCGTTTTATTTCAATTGTTTGGTTTTGGATTGGGTCTTATTTTCTAGCGTCTCTTTTATTTGAGTTATTTATGTATTCTATAAGTCCTTTGAGGAATAGCTGTCAGAATATTTTTACCAGTCCATAGGTTGTCTCTTCACTCTTACTGCTTGTTTCCTTTGCTATTCAGAAACTTTTTAAATTTGGTATAATCCCATTTGTTGATTTTAGTGTTGTTTCTTATGCAATTTGAGTTTATTGTTCAGAAAGTCCATTCTTACAGAATACTTTGAGTTTTATCTGTTTTATTTTGCATAAGATTAAATGTTTGTTTTAAATCTAAATCTTTGACTCATTTTTATTTTATTTTATACATGGCGAATAGTTTTAGTCTTCTGCATGTATATAGCTACTTTTCTCAGCACCATTTGTTAAAGAGACTATCTTTCCTCCAGTATGTTTCCATCCCTCTTGTCAGTGTGCCTGGGATTGTTTCTATATCCTCTATTCTGTTCCATTGATTTCCATGTCTGTTTTTGTGCCAACTGTTTTTATTATGGTAACTGATTAATATAACTTGCAATTCAGGATTTTGATATCTTCTGCTTTGCTCTTGTTTCCCAGGATTTCTTTTGCTATTCTGGTTCTCTTCTGCTTATATATGAATTTAAGGATTATTTTTTGCTAGTTCTTTGATGAATGCTGTTGGGGTTTTCATTGGGCTTTCACTAAATCTGTATGTCAGTTTTTATAGTATAGATATTTGGAGAATATTGGTTCTGTCTATTGAAGGCATAGCTTTCCATTTTCTGGTGTCCTCTTTGATCTCCTTTTTCAGAGTAGTATAGTTTTTGTTACAGAGAACTTTTACTTCTTTGGTTGGGTTAATTCCCAAGATTAATTTTTCTTATAGTTACTGTGAATGATACTGTTTTTCTAATTTCTTTCTCAATGAGTTCATTATTGGTATAAAGGAATACTGTTGATTTTTGTGTGTTGAGTTTTTATCCTGCTACCGTGTAGAATTTATTAGTTCTAGGAGTCTTTTCATGGAGTTATTTGGGTTTTCTATATAAAGAATCATCCATGATAAGGAATGTTTGATTTCTTCCTTTTCAATTCATTTCTCTTTTTTTTAATCTTGCCTAATAGTTTTGGCTAAGATTTTGAGTACTGTATTGAACAGGAGTGGTGACACTGGATAAGCTTTTTTTCCTCCTTTTTTTCTCCATTTATTATATTGGCAGCAGGTTTGTCATATATGGCTTTGAAAGGTTGAGATAAGGAGAAGAATCCAGCCCAGCCCAGCCCAGTCCCTGCATGCCATCAGTACTCTTGCAGGTAACCAGCATGGGCAGGGAGAAGCAGCCAGTCTAGCCCCTGCGCGCATGCAGGATACCGTCAGGATATTCCAGCAAGTAATCTCTGCAGGCCTGGAGAACCAGCCAGCCATGCCTTGGAGAAGCTACAAATGCCTGATGAAGCCCACCCCGCACCCTACCGACTCCTGGGGAGTCTGGGTTAGGAGAAACCCAGGTGCCTGACCCATCCCCCTACACTTAATTGTTATTTCCTGGTTCCTTGTTATTTTTAAGAGAGCTTCCCTTTTGCAATTGCTAGCTGCTATCCTGTCGTCAAAGTCTGAAAGTCTATCTTCAGTTTCTTTCAATCAGTAGCCAAGGGGTTACTTTTAAGCATTTGGATGGGTAGCCAGTGTGGACAGTGCCTGGGACCCCACAACTCTTTTGTCTGGAGGAACCCAGGAAAATGTCAAGACAAAGGAGCAAAAGGCCATCTCTGCCTCCAGCCCACACAGAACAAGTCCAGGAGACATGGACATGGAACAAAGCGGAAGTTGCACACCTGAAATTTCTGAGATGATGGCAACTGAAGTAAAGAAACTACTTCATGAGATTATAAAAGAAATCAGATCAGAAATAATATCTCAGGTAAAAGAAGAAATGACAAATATAATACAAGAGTTCTTGATCATAGCTAAAGAAGATATAGATGAAAAAGAGGAGCATAGAAAAAGGAGGGAAACCTTGAATGAACAATATAGAGAAGAATTGGAATGCATGAAACAGACTCAAAGAGATATCCAGTGTATTGGGTGATACTATGTACCCCCAAGTCCTCATGTACTTTTGATGGGGCTGAGTCTGGCATTTGTGATTGGTTTGTTGTCTGGTGCTGGGGTTGGTGATATGAGTGCTATACACCTGCCCAGGGGTGGAGCTGAGATACAGTGTAAGGGAGGCAGGTCTTCCTCTCTCTCACTTCTGCTCGCTCGCTCTCTCTCTCTCTCTCTCTCTCTCTCTCTCTCTCGCCAGCATGCCTTGCTGTTTGCGGCTGCCATAAGTGACTGTCCTGCCACACCACACTGCCTAAGAGCCAACTAAATATAGATTAAAACTGCCAAAAAACTATAAAAAAATAAACCTTTCCTTCCCTAATTTTGGACATCAGATATTCTGCCTCAACAAGGAGTAGAAAGTAACTAAAACATCCAGAAAATTAAAAACTCCTTTGAAAGCTGATGAAACTGCTTGAAAGAAACTGAAGATAGATTTTTAGACCTTGAAGACAGGATGGCACCTAGCGATCACAAAAGAATAACAGGGAACCAGGAAATAACAATTCAATGATGGTAAGATGATGCAAAGAAAAATAATTTCAGAATGATTGGTGTCAGTGTAAAAGCAGGAGTCAACACAAATGACATAAAGAGACTATTTACAAAAGTAATAGAAGAAAACTTTCCAAGCACAGGAAAAGGACCTGGCATACACATAAGTGAGGCAAATAGAATTCTGACTAGTCATAACCAACCAGACATATAATAATCAAGGTCCCAGAAATTCAACACAAGAACAGAATATTAAAGGCTGTTAAAGAAACGAATCACCTATAAAGGAATATCCAACAGAGTCACAACAGACTTCTCAACACAAACCATCAAGTCAAGAAGAGCTTGGAGTGAAGTATTTCATGTTCTGAAAAAAAAAAAAAAAACAAAAACAACTTCCAGCCCACATTGATATGCCTTGAAAATTATCTTTCAAAATTAATGGAGAAGTAAGATACTTCCACGACAAAGAACAACTGAAGGAATTTATGACCACCAAACTAATGCTACAAAGAGCACTGAAGGATTATTTGATTTCTTCTTGTTTTAAGGTATCTCTGAGTATGTGGTCACATGCATCAGCCTTACCTTCTAGTTCTGACACTCTTTCCTATCCTTGGTCAATGTGCTGCTCATACTTCCAACAGAATTTTTTCTTTTACTTTATTAGTACATATGTGTAGTACATGATGTTTACATTCCTTGTTCAAAGTTAGTACCTGTGCATAACACATCTTAATTCCTTTTTTCATCTTCCCTTTCCAGTCCTCCCATTCCTCCTCCCTCCCTCATCTCTTGATTCCCTTCTGTTTTGTTTATTGGTTGGGTTTGTTTGGTTGGTTTTGGTACATGTTTGTGGTACATAATGTTTACATTCCATGTGTGGAGTTATCACATGTATATGACACATCCTGCTTCCTTTCCATCTGTTATCCCTTCCCTTCCCTTCCATCCCCACTCCTCCTTACCCCTTTTCTCTTTCTTTTAATCCCCTTTCCCCTTTGAGAATGATCTATCTCCCTAATTCCTATTATCTGTCTTTTATTTTGCTCTTTACTTTTATTCTGGGTTTCTTATATAAGAGAAACTGTGATATTTAAACTTCTGCTTCTGATTTATTTCACTTAACCTTATGATCTCAACGTGTATCCATTTTCCTTCCAGTAGAATTTTTTATCTCTTGAGTTGCTCTTTGATACTTTTTCATAGACTTAAATTCTTAGCAAAACTTGTCATGCATGTATTATTATTATTTTTTTTACCCCTTTTCATTAGTGACGTCTTTACTCATTAAGTGTTTATATCATATCTTAGGTCTTCAAGCAATGTATTGATCGATTCTTTGTTTCTTGTTCTGTCACTTCATATAGCTCTGCTGTTTGGTTTTGATTTTCTCTTCATTGTGCCCTATGGATCATCCTTGTGGAATTGTTTTTGAGAGATTTTGTTTTCTTGTTTTCAAATGCTTCTTTTCTTTTTTTATTATGCTGAGAGTTGAGTGTTTAAGTGGAAACACTTCATTGCTAGAGTGGGTATCTCTTTAGTTAGTGTGTGCTTCCCAATGAAACATTCTTGGTGTGGCTTGTTATGGGCCTTTACCTCTCTCTCAAAACCCTCTCCCCATTAATTTGGAGAAAGAAGGGTGTAGTGTAATTGACTCAGCACCAAGTTTTCTGGAAACAAACCACAATAATGTTGATGACTCAAAGTCAAACCATATGTTGTATAAACATACAATGAAAAACAATTACCACAGCTTGCTGCCACTAGCAATAGCAAAGAAATATGTAACAGTAATTTAACCGAAGACAAACTGAATATTGACGTATCATAAGAACCAACAAAGGCTAACACTGTACCAGCCTTAGTAAAGGAGATCTGTAAAAATATAGACCTAGGCGCAAACCAAATATTGACTACATACAAATGTATAACCATTAACAATAGAAAAGACTTCAACAGAGCATAGAGTCACCTAAATGTCTAAAAATCACTAAAGGTTTTTAGTGGTACTAGTAAAATTGGAAAACATGGAGAAGGAGAAAATGAGAGCAGTAAAATTTGAAAATTTAAAGGAAAATGAGAAGAATCAGAAAAGGGAGATAAATGGTTCCATTAATGAGTAAAAAATTAATAGAATTAGATAAAAATAATAGAAAAGAACAAACAAGATACAGAAGGAAAAAAGCAAAAGAAAGGAAAAGTTCAAAAAAGAAAGTGTAACCCCTGTCAAACCTTCAAGAAAACAAACAAAAAGGGAGAGAAAGAATTTCAGAAAATTTCCTGGTGTTCAAATGAGTGATTCTTTCCAGGGCCTGCAGTATTGGAATCCACCAGATATGGGAGAGGGACATTGGATCACTATTAAGTCCTATTTGTTTCAGCACTCTCTTTCAGTAAGAAAATTGACTCTGGCTCCACCTTTGCTGTTGTCCCTGGTGAGTCAAAGATGTCTGGCACAGGTCTGTATTCACTCCAGCTTCTCCTGCTTTTCCTGAACCACAAGTCACTGCTTTCTGCACGTAGCTTTGTTGCATGTAGATTTGTGATTCACCCCACCCGCAACCCTGGCTTGGCTCCAGAGGCCCCTGTCCAAATACCATAAGCTGTAGCAACTGCCCAAGCCAAGGTGTTTTTCTGATCACATTGACAGATGAGGAAAGCAAACAGATCTCTGAGCTCTGTGCTGGGTGAAGGAAGTGTGTGGAGCACTGAAGAAGTTTGCTGGATTTAATGTCAGCAGTTTGCTACATGGCTACAAGAGGGAGGAAGCAACTCTGAGATTTGGTCACGAACCTTGATACAAGCAGCCAAAGGAGAAAAAAGCATATATGCTGCTTCTCATTACCCCACTATACTTTTCCTTTCATACTATTCTCTACTCCAGACATTCCAGACTGGGAGTATCATAGATCATTTTGTGACAGTTACTATAATCCCTGACATGTGGGTATTATTAGAACCTTGGCTCTCATGTTTTGGTATAGGGAAAAGTACCTGAATGTAACTGATAAATTTGAATAAAGTTTAGCGTGAGAAACAACACTAAGTCGAGCACATGGATAAAGCCTTTGGACTTATTCCATATATATTAAATGTTTAGGCTTGGTTCACTATTCAGATAAGTGAAAATCTAATGGAATCCATGGGTAGCAGCCACCTTTCAGCTCCAAGGACAGTTTTGGAAAACCAACTGTGATAAGGGCTGATCCAGCACAAGGTGTTTGTTTACCTTAGACTCGGAGTTGGGAGATTCAGCCTATTTGCCAAATCTGGCTACAGCTTGTTTTTGTGGTGCTCTTGAACTTGGGATAATTTTTATATTTTTTGGTATGGAATAAAGAGAAAACCTGTGCACCAGAGATTATATGGCAATTGTAAAGTTTAAAATATGTGCTAATTGCATTTTTTTGGGAAGAAAAAGATTGCCAACTCCAGCCTTCAATAATATTTCTCAAAATAAAGTATTTTCCCTTAGGTTTTGGATTGTGACCAATGACCTCACTTAGATAAGGATAGCAGATACATGCATACCCTTCTGTGGCAATGAACTATGGAAACAAATGACACTTGCCAGTATTTCTGGGCTTCTTATGTTGATTCCTAGGCTGTTTTATGAAACTGACTAGAATTAATGTCTACTTAAGCCTGACTATCCAGATCACCGCCATGACCCCTGCTTCATCATTATATTTGGTGTGAAAATACACCCACTATCATACAGTTGACAAAATCAGTATCATAAAGTTGGCCTGCTTTTCTCATACTGAATGACTCGTAACTCTTTCTTGGGTATACTGTTGGTGTTTTAGTTACTAACATGTTTTTAGGTTATGGTAGTGATTTCTAGTTGGACCACCTTACTCTGGCCATACTATTGAAGGTATTGTGTCATGTTTTTGACTTTTTGCACTGTTTGCAATTTGACAGTGGTGTATCTTTTATCACAAAGGCCAACCTATAGCTGATAGTTAAAAGTATTGAATGGAGATTCTATATCGTGTACCATATATAGCATCTAGTTTGTCAAACACTGGACTAGCTAGCTTCTTTAAATAGCAAGTCAGAAAACTTTCTGACTCTCCCATCCTTCTGGAACACATATCTTGATGAACATGATCATCTTCAGAAAGGAGTTATTTTCACTTGACTACTTTCTAACTAGTGGGTAGGAGATTACATAGACTTATTTTTAAAATTCAGAATTTTATGCAGACCGATACTCCTTTCATTTCCCTAACAGAAGCCCTGTACCAGCTGGGTGGTGCACTCTCAGAGTGACAGCTTAGCCAAAAGGAGTTGACTAATGAGTGCAGACTTTCTTTGTTGCTAGGATTATATGCATTCTAATTATCATGATACTTGATGCTTGCTCTTTAAATACTCATTAAAAGTTTTTCTGGTTTCTTCTTATCCCATTATGGTTACTTCTTCCATTATTAAGTAGCTCTTCTTTCATGTTCTGGGTTTTAGTTCATGTAGGTTTCTTTGCCTTTTAGCTTTGTGATAGTTTTTTATTTTTTTAAAATATTTTTTGGGGTTTATTCAGTATGTTTTTGTTTAGGATGACAATGACATTCTTTTGTGACTGTATCTTATACCGAATTGGAACTCTAAGAAATGGTAAAAATTGTTTTTGAAACTTTTTAAAAAATTGACATAAATTATATTATGTATTTGTTGTATACAACGTGATTGGAAGTACATATGTAAATGACAAAATTGTGGATTTTTTTCTGGCTGACTAGTATTTGTGTGTGTGTGTGTGCATATTCCCTTTATTAGGAAAGATTCCTAATCTTAGTAGTAGGATTGCTGGATCACATATTTCTATTTTTATTTTTTTGAAAACCTCCATGCAGTTTTCCATGATGGCTATATTAATTTAGATTCCCAACAATGGAGTATATAAGGGCTTCCTTTTCTCCGCATCCTTTCAACATTTACCTTCAGTCTTTTTGGTAATAGGCATTCCAGCATGTGTGTGATAATATCTCATTGTAATTTTGATTTGTGTTTCCTTGATGACTAGTGATGTTGAGGGATTTTTTAGTATACCAGTTGGTCATTTTTTTCCTTTTTCATCCCTTCTAGTTGATTATTTGTATGTCTTCTTTGAGAAATGTCTGTTTACATCTTTTGCCCATTTATTAATTGGATTATTTTTGCTATTAAATTCTTGCTTTAATTATATATTTTGGATATTTACTCCTTAGCAGAAGGTTTGCAAATATTATCCTATAAGTTATCTTTTCACTCTGCTGATTAATTTGCTTTCCAGAAACCTTTGGTTTGATATAATTCAGTTTGTCTATTTTTTGTTTGTTGCCCATTGTTTTAAGATAATATCCACGAAAGCAGTGTCCCAGACCAATATAATAGAACATATCCTCAGTGGTGTCTCCTAGTACTTACACCGTTATGGATCTTATATTTAATGCTCTAAATTTTAAGGTGATTTATGTAGCATGAGAGGTACTATCTAATTTCAGTCTTCTGCATGTGGATATCAAATTTTCTGTATAATTTATTAAAGAGACTATCCTTTCTCCACTGTGTGTTCTTGGCACTTTTGTTGAAAGTCAGTTGGTAGAGGTATCTTTATCTGCTTGAATAAATTTATTCTTGTGTATTTTTTATAAAAGAGATTGTTTTATTCAGGTAGTTCCTTGTAGTGTATGGAAATGCTATCGATATTTGAATGTTGTTTCTTGACCTTGGATTTTTTGTGAATTCACTGGTTAATTCTAATACTTTTTGGATGGAATTTTTATATTTTTTATATGTAAGACCATATTACCTGCAAAGACTTATGTGGCTCCTTCCAATTTGGATAGCCTTTATTTCATTCTTATCTAGTTGCCCTTGCTAGGATTTTCAGTACTATGTTGAATAGAAGTTGCAAAAGTAGGCTTCATTTTTGTTTTTGTTTTTGTTTTTGTTTCCTTTCAGATTTTAGTGGAAAAGATTTCAGCTTTTCTCCATTTACTATGACCAGAGCTCTGGGTTTGTAATACATTACCTTTATTGTGTTGAAGCACATCAATTCTATGTTTAATTTGCTGAGAGATTATCAAAAAGCAGGTTAAATTTTGTCATTTTTTTCTTTTCCTGTATCTATTTAAGTGATCATATGGTTTTCCATTATTCATTCTGTTAATGAGATGTATTATACTCATTGCTATACTTATGTTGGATCCTCCTTACATCTCTGGGATGAATTCTACTTGGTTATGGTGAGTGATTTTTTTTTAATTTTAAAGATAGTAAAATCCAACAAAAGAAAACAGAATGAAACCAATCAAAACAAAGCAGCAAAATTGGTACAGAACTTCAAAGCAGGATACTAGGAAGATAGCAGTAGCTACCATAGTATATCTTGTTTTCTTCACAATAATTGTCCATCAGGTATAGCAAAATCAAACCAAAAACAAAATAGAATAAAACCAATCAAAACAGAATATTGAATAAAGCAAAACAATCAGAACAAAGCAAAAGTGAGAACAATATTGGATTTTAAAGACAAGATAGAAGGAAGTCTCCCATATTTCCTATACTGCAAAATGTCATCCTCCCAACAGATGCTCAGACTGCTGGCCCCAGGCCTACAAAATCAACAAAACAATACAAGCATTTAGTCGCTTTATGTACCTTAACTCAGTCTGTCCTCCAAACCAATGGTTTGCTTAAGGGGGTTGTGGGGGGCTTGATTTTCAGCCTGGTGAGTGATTTTTATTGGATTTGCTTTACTAGTATTGAATATTGAGGATTTTTGCATCTGTGTTCATAAGGTTATTGGTCTGTAGTTTTCTTTTTTTGCTGTGTCCTTGTCTGGTTTTGGTATAAGGGTAATGTTGGCCTTGTAGAATGAGTTTGGAACTGTTTCTACTCCTCTACTATGTTTTTTTGTAATAGTTTGAAAAAAATTAGTATTAATTCTTCTTTAAATGTTTGGTGGAATTAAGCAGTGAATTCTAGTCCTTAATTGTTCTTTGATGGCAGACTTTCTGATTTAATCTTATTGCTCATTATTGGTCTGTTCATATTTTCTATTTGTTCATAATTTAGAGTTGATGGTATTAAGGTCCTTTTCTGGTGGATGGCCTTCTCTGCTTGACCTTTGACACTTTGAATCATATTCTCTTCACCTGTCAAGTTCTGGCAGAGAAAAATGAAGCTAGTACTACTTTTCTGAACAAGACAACTGTTTTTCTAATAAAATATTGAGAGGATTTCTTAAGCTCTGTTGTGTGACCCTCTTTATTTGTTGCTACTGAATTGCCATGAGTATTACAGATCCTGCTAAGTTCATTATCTGTGATTGGATATGTACTTTGTTCCTATTATAGTTCCTGAGCACTATGAGTGATATCAAACAATAATAATTGATTATTTCTTTTTTTTTCTTTTGTCAGTACCAGGGATTGAACTCAAAACCTTGTGCCTGCCAGGCAGGCGCTTAAGCCACTGAACCAAACTCCCCAGCCCTACTTTTTGTGAGGCAGGTTTGCACTGTGTAATTCAGGCTGGCCTTGCTCACCTTATAGCCCGAGCCTACCTTGAACTCACAACGTTCCACCTACCTCAGCCTCCTGAGTGCTGGGATTAAAGGTGTGCTCCACCACGCCCAGCTTAATAATTGATTATTTCTAATAATTCTGTAAATTGACTTAGGTGGTTTGTATACATTTTTCATGGTTTCTGTGGTTTCTGTCGACGATTGAAAGTTCCAGACTGGTTGTCTAAAGTTGACATTATTGGCCAAATGGATGTGTTTTCTTAAACATTGTCCCCTTTACATGGCAATTTGGGCCATCTAATGGCATGGCAGCTGGATGTTAAACAAAACCATTTGAAGTGAGCAATTGGTAACTCCAGTTGTTTTAAGACTAATCCTCGGATGTTACATTGCCACATTCTGTCAAACCGGTTAAAGAGCCAGTCCAGATTTAAGAGATAGAAAAATGAAGACCCCCCAAAAAACTAGGCGTGAGAAAATCGTAATGACTGAAAAAAATCACATGTAGGATGAGAGCTAATATTGTGGGAATTTTTAGAAATATAATTTATTTAATGTGAAATTCCTTGTAAAATTTTAAGACTTACTTTGAAATGGCTTTAATTCCATTGTTAAACTTAGGGAAATTTATCTAAGGACAGTACAATGGGAAATTCAGATTTAACTGATGAATTAATTTGTATGCCATTATCAAGCTCACCTTCTGAGTGATCTTGTGTGGTAATACAGTATTGTCTTTTTGGACAGAAGACAGACTTCCACAGCTCCTTCAGCAATATATAGTAGCAAGTTTGTAATTATGCCTAACACAATACAACTTACTGTGTACAAATGGAAACACACTAATACCCTCCCCAGAATAGAAGACAGAATTTTACTTTGGCTTATGCTTACTCTTCTCTTGACATTCTGTTAAATATTATAATGCAGATTTAACAGTACTTAAGTACTGATACTGAATCAATCAGCATTATGTTACAAAGAAAATGAAGATATCTGTATAACGTGTATTAGAGAACAAAGATATCAACAAAATAGTGAATACTCATGGAAAATACAAGTAAATGTAAACTGGTGGCATGGTTGTAGCTAGTATTTATAATTACTTTCCTCTGTTTCTTATTCTATATTCCTTGGCCTTCAGCACGTACCTCAGCAGGCCTTGGTTCTTTATTTGGCAGCTTGACTTAACCTTCATTACTGAAAGTTTTGGGCCATTTGTCATCTTGCCTAAATTGAATTGTTGTAGTTTCCCATTGACCTTAATAACAGTGCGGAAATAGTAGGAGACACTCAAAGGGGTTTCTTATACTCTACATATTCTTCCTTACCTTACCTGCATCATGGAGTAGTAGGGGTCCAGTTTCCCCTCAGTAGTCTAGATTAATTACTCCTAGCAACAGGGTAACTTCCTTTTTTAACTATTGACTCAGAGGCATGAGGAGCCCCAAATGACAAGTAGGAAGTCTTAGCTTCCAGTTCAAGGGAATCACTGTTGCACTCTCAGATAAAAGGATAAAAGTGTTCCCCTCTCTGGCACTAAGACTTCTAGGCCAGCAGAGCATAAAGTCATGGGAACAAGAAGTAAAAAAGTTGTTAGTGAGTTACTAGGAATAATGGCAAATAGTAACCAATTCCATTTCTACCCCTTGGTTTTTGTGCCCACAAGTCCTGGCTATGGGAGAAACAGTGTCATTTATTGGATGCTGATTTAGAGAATATATAGTCTTTTAAAGAACCTTGCAAGGTATTACCACCTAGCTGGCACTGAATTGCCATCTGTTCTACCCATCCAGTTGCTTCTTGATGGTGAGGAATATATTAAGACCAATGAATTACATGAGTATGAGTTTGTTGTTGTTCTTTTTAGTCCATGAAGTGTGTTTCTTGGTCAGAAGCAATACTGTGTGTGGTACCGTGGTAGATGACAGAAGCATTACATGCAAGGAAGACAAATGCATACCCTAGAATAAGTGTCTGTTCCCGTAAAGACAAAGCATTACCCTTACCTTGATGGAAGTAGACCTATATAATCAACCTACCTCCAGATTGCAGCAGGGAATATTGCCCTATCAGGGACTCAGTGTTGGTCTCTGATACTGGCATATTGGTCACTCAGCAGTGGCTGCAGCCACCCCAGCCTTGATGAATGGGAGCTATGTTGCTGAGCCCATGCATAACTTCCATCCCTGCCACCATGGCCACTTTGTTCATAAGTCTATTGGGTAATGATAGGTGGCTGAGGAAAGAGATTGGCTGTCCACAGAATGAATCTTCTTATCTGCTTGATTATTAAAGTTCACTTCTGCTGAGGTCACCTTTTGATGAGTATTTACATGGGACACAAATAATTTTACATGCTTTCACCCATATGGAGAGGTCTATTCAATACCTCTTCCCCAAGTGTCTTTGTCACCAATTTCCTAGTCATTATCCTTCTGATCATTCGCCAGACCATTGGCTACAGACTGTGAAGCGGTATAGAGCCACACATTTGGCCGTTTTCTCTTGCAAGCAAAATGTACGACCAAGTGTACTGCATGAAGTTCTGCCCACTGTGAAAATGTCCTATAAAGGAATTGTAGTGCTATAGCTGTCCACTTTTGGGTGGTGCCTGTGTAATATACTGAACCACCTATAAACCAGGTCCTAATCTTTTTGTCGTCTCTCAGTTGATCTTAGGGTATATCCCAAGTTGCCATGCTAGTGGACAGAAGGGCAGTATAGCAGAAATAGCAACCATGGACATTTTGAACACTTTTTCATGTAACTTATATGTATCTTCCGCACATTCTTGGGCCATGTCACATATATACAATTTCCAGTTGATGATGCATTGTTGCTGTATATGTCCAACTTTTTGACTCATTGGGTCAGATAGCACTCATTTTATAGTGGGCAGGTCACATTGCCTGGCAACTAGGTGTCTAGCGGTCAAGTGTTCAACTTCCACTAAGCCCCAGTAGGAGGCTAGAAGCTGTTTTTCAGAGGGAGAGTAGTTGTCTGCAGATGATAGCAGAGCCTTGTTTCAATATTCTGAGGGCTTCTGATTCACTTATGAGGCTCTCCCAGAGGCTCCAAACATCATTGCTATGTGTCACTGACACCACAAGTAGCATTGGATCTACTGGATCTTATGACCCAAGAATTAGAGCAGCTGGACATGTTGCAGAACCTCTCTTGTTCTGGCCTCCACTCAAAACTAGCACCATTTTGAGTTACTTGGTAAATAAACTGGAGTAATACACCCAGCGAGGAATGTACTGCTTCTAAAATTCAGATAGATCCACTTGGCATTGTGCTTCTTTCTTAGTTATAGAAGGGACCAGATGCAAAAACTTATTCTTCAGATTGGAAGGGATGTCCCATTTCTGCATGTTCCATACTACTGGACTCCCAGAAATTTCACTGAAATAGAACCTTGAATTTTATTTGGTTGTTGTAGGTAGTGACGGGAGTAGGTCCTGAGGCGCATCAACATTGTCTTGTTTGGTAACTGCATCAGGGAAGGTCATTACTATTTCCACTGGCAACACAGCATTAGTTTCCTCAGGTATTAGTGGGGAGGCCAACACTATAGGGGATGGGGGTAAGGGTGCCTGTGCCACTGACAGCGGGGAAACCTCTTTTTCTGGCAAAATGAACTCATCAGAATTTATTTATTTATTTTTTATTTTTATTTTTTCTGGTCCTGCTGTTGTAGGTGTGAGCTTAAAGGGCATTTGAAAGCCACACGTGGTGTTGTGCACCTGTAATCCCAGCACTTAGGAGGCTGAGGCAGGAGAATCACTGTGAGTTTGAAAATGGCTGGGACTACAGAGCAAGGCCCTGTCTCAGAAACAAAACAAAACAAAATAAAACAGAACAATTAAAGTATACTTCGGAGAGTTCCAAGCAAGCAGCTCTGGGAGGTGGTAACTGCTAGTAATGAAAGTACAGCCTCAAGAACAGAGGGCAGGCAGAGCCAGGGGTGGCAACTATGACGAGCTCCATGGTTGGCTTCTCTTGTTTTGCTAGAATTTGAGGAGTGATCAGGGATGGTAGCTAACTGAACTCTGCTCCATTGATTGAGTCTCCATCCTCCCATCAGGAGCAGGTGTTGGGGACCTAGAGGGACCAGCATGGCTGCCAAAGCCCACTGGTGGTGGGAGGTCAAACCGTAATGCTGATGATATTTTCATGACTGTGGGTTATCCTTGGGTTACTCTGAGCAGGTAGAGAGCATGCTCCTTGGGCCCAGGTCAGGGGTCAGGGAAGTGTGCTAAGGGTAGAAGCACCTTTCTCAGGCTCATGTCAGGAGGTTAAGGAAATATGGTGAGAGCAGCTGCGCTGTCTCCAGGAGCCAGGAGGCACCCTGTCTGTGGTCAGCCTCAGACCAGGATGCCTTCTGCACTGTCTCTAGCCTGCAATCCTTTCTCTTATTTAGAGCTATAGGTTTCTCTTTTCCTATCATGCTTTATCTTTTTTTTTTTTTTTTTTTGGTTCTGAGAATCAAACTCACAACCTCATTGTATCATGCTTTGAATTTCACCTCATCTTCCTTATTGAGCTTATATTTTTATTGAATTGTTTTTAAAATTTTTTTATTTTTTATTTTAAACAAAAGGAAAGTAAAAAACCAAAGCAAAATAATTTCACAACCAGCCAATAAGAGACTAATAATAATCAGCACATTGCATATTACTATATTCACAGAAATTATTTAGGATAAAAGATACAAACATGAAACATTGTCCAGAAAATTATTAGCGCAAAACTTTTTGCCTCAATAAATCAAGAGAAACCAGTTATATGACTATCTTTTTTGCTATGATTGCTCTGTTATTTTCAAATAAACATTTCGCATTAAAAATGAAATCTGAAGACCCTGTGAAGACTACTTTTCACTCAAAATTCTTTTTCTTTAACTGTCTTAACTAATTTTTGTATACATAGATTTTGATTCAGTTCATCATATAAGTACAAGACCTAGAACCCATGACAGTACCTCCCATGAGTCCAACTGGAGGCCTGAGGTCCATGACAATGACTCATGCAAGTCTCTTTCACGAATCTGAACTGGTAAGGCCCAGAGGTCAGCGGTGGAAGCTAGAAAGTCTATGCCAGCAGGGTAAAGAGTTGTGCCAGTAGGTTGAGGGTTTGGCACTGGAGCCAGGAAGTGACACTCAAAGTAGAGACCAGAGCTCCCCTGAAAAGTACCACAGCCATCCTCAACAACAAGATCCCAAGATCCTCTGATGATGAGAACAGCTGAGTTCATATCAGGAAACCAGTGTGACAGACTTCTAGAAGTTGAACGGCACACATCTTCCCCTCTGGAGCCAGGAAGCGATGCTCAAAGTAAGGACCAGAACTCCTCTAAAGTGAACGGCAGCCATTCTCAGTGACAAAGTCCTGAGTTCCTCCGATGATAACAGCTGAGTTTGTGTCTGGAAAGCCAGCATGACAAGCTCCTCCAGGAGAGCCAACAGCTCCAAAAGAACCGAGAGCTCCAAATAGCAACAACTATGGAGAACCAACAATGTTACTGTTCCTCTTCAGGTCTCCTTTTTATGCTGGCGACAATTCTCAGGTGGGCCATCTACCCTCAGCACCATGCTGATTCAGTTTAGCTGGTGTTTAAATTGACTATCAGTTTTCAATCCACCATACACTGTAATTCAGCCAATTACATTATGAGAAGTTTTGTTTTACTTTTGGTACTTTCAGCTCTATGGCTAAAGGAGAGAAGATTGATGCTGTTATAAATTGAAGCAGTTATTGTGATAAAACATAGGGAGAGTCAAAACCACTTAAAGTAAATAACAGGAGTCAAAACAAGAAGTGGACATACAAAGCTGAAAATTATTCACAGTAAAGCAACATTCTACTGAAAACCTCCACATAATCACATACCCTTTTCTAGTCCCCAAACTGAAGCAGTGCCTCCCCCCAAAAAAGGAGAAAAAGGGTGGTATACATATATTTTAAAAAGATACATAAATACAGATGTAAGTAGGAGAATGAGGAAACAAGGAAATAGAAGATCTCTTAACCACTCCCAAACTCCCCCAAAACAGAGCAGGGGGTTACAAAAGGAAAACAAATACCAGATATCAAAAATCTATGAAAAGTTCTTAGAAGGGATAAAGAAAATAGGTGAGTTTCGAGTAAACTGAACCAAAAGTTTGCAGCAATTACACTTAGTTTGCCCATAGTAAATTTCAGGGAAATGAGTAAAAACTTGAAGATAACCAAAACAGTCCAAAATTTGCATGACAGATTCAACAAGGATACAGAATCCTCAAAAAAAAAATGTCAGACAGACCCAGGGATTTAGCTCAGTGGCATAAGCACCTGCCTGCCAAGCCCAAGGTCGTGGGTTTGATCCCCCTGGTACAAAAAACAAAACAAATAACAACAACAACAAAAAAAAAGATGTCAGACAGAAATAACTGAAATAAAAGATTGTATAGAATTCATGCATTTCAGAAATAACCACTATGAAGACAGATATCAAGAATAAAATAGTGAACTATGATAAAAAATTCGAAGAAGCCAAAAAGAAAGTAAGAGATGACTATCCAGCATGTACTAGAAGACAACAAGAAGAACAATCTAAGGCTAA
The DNA here is from genome assembly GCA_004363535.1 of Dasyprocta punctata. Classification (NCBI taxonomy): domain Eukaryota; kingdom Metazoa; phylum Chordata; class Mammalia; order Rodentia; family Dasyproctidae; genus Dasyprocta; species Dasyprocta punctata. The sequence goes on from RJWM01000984.1 coordinate 73,068, forward strand.
TCAGAGTTAGAGACAATCTAGATTACACAGTTGTATTCACTAACATGTTTACAGAAATTGTGCAATAAAACTTCCTGAGTATAAGGAAAGATTTTAAAATACAAGTAAGAGATGCTTATAGAACTCCAAGCAATTAGATGAAAAGAGAAGTTCACCAAGGCGTAGCCTTATTAAACTTACAGATATCCAGAAACAACCAGAATTTTAAATACAGCCAGAGAAAAATAAAAAGTGACAGACATGAAAAGATAAACCAATTAGAATCACAGTAGACTTCTCAGCACAAATCCTGAAGGTCACAAGAACTTGGAGTGAAGTATTTTAAGCCCTAAGAGCAAATAACTTCCAACTCAGATTAATTTACGCAACAAAGCTGTCCTTCAAAATAGATGGAGAAGTAAGATATCTATATAAAAAAGACCAGCTCAGAAGATATATGAACGCTAAATCAACTCTAGAAAACAATACTCAAGAAACAGAGAAAGAAAGGATTAGACACACCTATCAACACAGAGGAAACTAGTGAAGTCAATAGATGAGCAACAACAAAAAACACCAGGAAAAATAAAAGAAATTGTTTACCAACAGATAAAGAAGGTAATGATGGTAGATAACCAACATACCTCTTAATGTTAAGAGACTAGCACACAGGATCAAAAAACAGAATCTAATAATCTGCTACATTCAAGATACTAATCTAATACAAAAAGATATTTGTATACTAAAATTTAAAGCATAGAAAGCAACTTTCCATCATCAGGGTAACCAGTCTAATATTAGACATGGTAAAGTGTAAGGTAAAATGGATTCCAAGAGACAAAGAAAGTCACTACATACTAGTTCAAGGAACAATCCAATAAGAAGAGATAGCATTGATAAGCATATACATACCGAATGCTGAGCACCTATCTTCATAAAAAAAAACCTGCTGAAATTAAAAGATCAAATAAACATTAACACAATGATAGTAGGGTATTTTAACACTGCACTTTCACAAAGAGATCAACTAAACAAAAAACCAATGAAGACATTTCAGAGCTGAACCACACCCTTGAACATATGGACTTGACAGATATATAGCATATTTTACCCCTGTACATAAGAATATACATTCTATTCAGCATGACATGGTACTTTTTCCAAATAGATCACATACTAGTCCACAAAGCCTGCTTAAGTAAATATAAAAGAATTGAAATCACTTTATGCATACTATCCAACCACTGTGCAATGAAAATAGAAATAAACAACAGAAGAAATTTTGGAAAAGGCAAAGCTCCTTTAAAATTAACAACATACTCCTAAAGAACCAATGGTTCACAGAAGAAATCAAGGAAGAAATTCAGAACTTTCTGGAAGTTAATGACAATGACAGTACAACTCAGCAAAACCTCTGGGATACTATGAAAGCAATTCTAGGAGGAAAATTCATCACATTCAATGCTCACATTAGGAAAATAGAGCAGGGCCAAATAAATAACCTTATGAGAAATCTTAAGATACTTGAGAAATAACCACAAAATAACTCCAAACTGAAATTTAGGAAGGAAATTATAAAAATTAGAGTAGAAATCAATGAAATTGAGACCAACAAAGCTGTTAAAAAAAATTAACAATTGAAGAGCTGGTTCTTCTAAACAGTTAAGTAAAACAGACAAGCCTTTAATAAGACTCATCTAGAGAGAGAGAGAAAAAGACTCATTAATGCAATTAGAAATGACAAAGGTGAACTCCCAGCAGACACTGTTGAAATCCGACAGATTGTAACTACTGTGAAAAAATTATATTTCAACAAATTAATGAATTTTGAAAAAAATGGACACATTCCTAGACACATACAAACTACCAAAACTAACCCAAAAAGGCATAAATATGCTTAACAGCCCAATCACAAGCAATGAAATTGACTGAATGATAAGGAATCTAGCAAGTAAAAAAAGCCCACAAGCTGATGGATTTATGGCAGAATTCTACAAAACCTTTAAGGGTGTTACATCATCAATACTCTTCAAAGAAATTAAAGGGATGAAGTGCTCCTAAATTCGTTTATGGAAGCCATTATTATTGTGATCCCCAAACTAGATAAAGACCCAACTAAAAAGAACTATAGGTCAATGTCGTTAATGAACATAGATGGCAAAGTCTTCAACAAGATACTGGGAAATAGAATGCAGCAGATTATCAAAAAGATCAGACATTACAATCAATTAGGTTTCATCCTAGAGATGCATGGATGATTCAACATATGTAAGTTATGAATGAAAAAAATTACATAAACAGGAGCAAGGTCAAAGGACACACGATCACATCAGTAGACACACAAACGACTTCTGAGAAAATCCAACACTCTTTCATGATAAAAACCCTGAAGAAGAAAGGCAGAGAAGAACCATACCCGAATATGATAAAAACTGTCTAAGACAAAACCAGTAGCCAGCACCATACTAAATGGATCAAAACTAAAAGCATTCCCCCTAAAATCAGGACTAAGACAAGAATGTCCACTGTCACTTCTGTTGTTCAACATATTACTTGAAACATTAGCCAGAGCAATTAGCAAAAGAAAAAAATAAAAGGGACACATACAGGAAAGGAAGAACTCAAATTATCATTATTTTAGATGGCATGATACTCTACATAGAAAACCCAAAGAGCTCCATGAAAAAAAAAAACTCTTAGAATTAATAACCAATTTCAATGAAGTAGCAGGATACAAGATCAACATACAAAATTCATTAGCATTTCTGTATACCAACAATAAACAAGATGAGAAGGAAATTCTGAAAACAGCACCACTAAGATCAACATACAAAAATCATTAGCATTTCTGTATACCAACAATAAACAGGATGAGAAGGAAATTCTGAAAACAGTACCATTCATAATCACTTCAAGAAAAATGAAATAGCTTAAGAATTAACCTAAGGAAGTGAAAGACCTCTACAAAGAAAACTACAGTACTTCGAAGAAGGAGATTGAAGAGGCCATCAAAAAATGAAAAGATGTCCCCTGCTCCCATATAGGCACAATCAATATTGTCAAAATGGTGGTACTCCCAAAACTGGTATGCAGATTCAATCAATTTGCAATCAAAATGCCAATAACATACATTACATATCTAGAGAAAACAATCCTGAAATTCGTATCAAACCAGAAGAGACCCCAGAAAGCAGAAGTAATTTTGGACAGTAAGAGCAAAGAAAGTGATATGTAGTAATATCAGAGTCTGAGCTATACTACAAAGCAATAGTGATAAAGATGACGTGGAATGAAAACATCTGTGTGGATCAGTGGAACAGAATTGAGGATACAGAAACCTCCACAGACATATTCAACTATCTGATCTTCAACAAAGGCTCCAAAAGTATGTATTAGAGGAAAGATAGTGTATTCAACAAGTGATGCTGGGAAAACTGGTTGTTACCTTTTTAGAAGAATGAAACTGGACCCTTATCTCTCACCATGTACTAAATTAAAATCAAAATGGATCGAAGATCTAAACACTAAAACAGAAACATTAAACCTACTGAAAGGTAAGATGGGTAAAACCCTTGAAGACCTAGGTGTGGGAAAATATTTTCTAATCAGAACCTCAGTTGCACAAGAAATAGCAGTAAGAATAAATGAGATTATATCCCCTAAAAAGCTTCTGAACAGCAAAAGAATCAGTGAGTGGGCTGAAGAGACAACCTACAGAGTGGGAAAAAAATTTTGCCAGTTAGTCCTTCTCAACGGACTAACATCTAGAATATATAAAGAACTCAAAAATCCTTAAACCACCTAAAATTAAAGACCCAGTCAAGAAAGGGGCTAGAGAATTGAACAGATTCTTCACAGAAGAAGAAATACAAATGTTAACAAATATGTGGGGGATTAGATAATGTTCAACTTGTAATACCCAGCTGAATTGAATCAGCACAGTACTGGGTGTGGATTGCCCACCTGAGGATTGTTGCCAATAGCATAAAAAAAAAAAAATGGAAGGGAAAGATGGTACACTGTTGATTCTCCTGGAGAAACTTGTCATACTGGTTATCCTGACATGAACTTGACTGTTCTCATCATTGAAGGAGCTCGAGACCTTGCTGTTGTTGAGGATGGCTGCAGTTCTTTTCTAGAGAGCTGAGGTCCTTACTTTGAGCTTCACTTTTTGTCTCAAGTGCAAATTCCTCAGCTTGCTAGCTCAGATCCTTTATCCTGCTGGTGTAGACTTTAGTTTCCACCTCTGACCTTTGGGCCTTCCCAGCACAGATCCTTGAAATAGACTTGCATGAGACATTGTTGTGAGCTCTATGCCTCCAGTTGGACTCCTGGAAGACGTTGCCGTGGGCTTTAGGTCTTCAGTAGGACTCATTCAGGACATTGCTATGGGATCTAGGCCCTCAACTGAATTCTTTGGGTCTGTAGTATGTGGACAGACTTCTCACACTCTTTTGCATTTGATTCTTGGTGTAGATATTATAAATAATCCTATAAATTATATGTTTTATATTAAATCTTTTCCCTTGAAAACCCTGTCTTAGTTACTTTTCACTCGTTACTGAGACACAATACCTTACGCCCAAAATTAGGGAAGGAAAGGTTGAGTTTTTACTGTTTCTCGGGGCTTTCAGCTTATACTTAGTTGGCTCCAAGGCAGCGTGGTGTGGCAGAGCCACCATTCATGGTGGCTGCCAAACAGCAAGGTGCGTGAACTTGGAAGAGAGAGGGCGAGAGAGAGAGAAGACGACACCGGTTCCTCCTGCCTTACTCTGTATGTCGGCTCCACCCCAGGTGGGTGCGGCACTCACACCACCAATCCCAGCACGAGACCTCAAACCAATCACAAAGGCCAGACTCAGCCCCATCCAAATTACATGAGCTTTTGGGGGGACATAGGACTGACCACACTATAACAAACCCCCACTACAAAAAAAAAAATGAGATAATGTTCAACATCTCTGGCCATTAGAGAAATGCAAATTAAAACAATGCTAACATTCCCATGGGAAAAAGGGTAATCATTAGGAAATCAAACAATAACAAATGCTGATGTGGCTGTGACAAAAAAGAAACCCTCCTGGATGGTTGGCAAGAATGCAACCTAGTACAACCATTATGGAAACCATTGTGGAAGTCAGGACCTAGCTATTCCTTTGCTAGGCATCTGCCTCAGAGAGCTAAAGTCATCATACTACATAAGTATATGCATACCAGTACTTATAGTAGTACAATTCTTGATAGCTAAACCCTGGAATCAGCCTGTATACCCATCAATTGGCGACTGGATAAGCAATGTGGTATTTATATAAAATGAAATATTACACTGTTATAAAGAATGACAAATTTGAGGCATTTGTAGGATAATGGCTGCACCTGGAAAATACAATACTGAATGAAATAAGTCAGACACACTAGCTTAAATAACAAAGTATGGATAGAAAGGGACAAGGAGACAAATTTCATCCAATAGGGAAGTGGTCTAAAAGAACAAGGACAATGGGTACAGAGGATGTAAAGGGGAGATGAGAGAAATGAAGATGTGCCATGTACAGAATCTTAGTAACTCCAGTCAATTTAAATGCTATATGCTATAAGATGATCTAAGACAGATAATATCAATAAGTATGTAAAAAATGGTAGGGAACCAGAGGAGGATGGGGAAGGGAGGGGAAGGGGGCTAGGAAAAATAAAACACAAGCTGTAAAATGTATAAATAACAACTCCCCAATGCGATTGTATGCTGGGAATTGCAAATATATACTAATAAAACAAAAATTTAAAAAGACATAAAAGTTAAAAAACCATATTTAACTGTTAAAGATAAAAACCATGAAAAATAAAAACTACATTTAGCTATATTTTGCTCCAGCTAAGGTTTTATAATTGTTTTATTTATGTCAGTAGATGTTTATTTAAATACTATGTACTGACACCTGTAAGTGCTTATAGGAATATGACAGTATCCCAAATTACATATCTGCTAAATAGTATACATACAGAAACACAGAATTGTTTTTTAAAAGAATTGTTATGGTTGATACGTGGTGTCAAATTGAGAAGTTTAGAAGTTTAATTAAGAGACTCAGCAGGGAGCCAGGATCCATCCTTTGTAAATATCCTAATCCCCTGCAAGAGGAGGGCTCAGAGATTTTGTGAGTGCTACATCTTCCTTGAGGCGAGGGAGTGGCCTGCATACAATAAAAGGTAGGAAAAGAGGCTTGCTCTGCCCTGCTTTTGATCTGGCTGCTGCCTTGAAGTGTTGCCCCTGGGCCATGCCACCCTGCCTTGGAACCAGCTGATGATGGACTGAAACCTCCACAAACAGTGAGCTAAATAAACCTTTCCTTCCATCATTTTGGGTGTCAGGTGTTTTGTCCCAGCAACGAGAGAAAAGTAACCAAGACAGGGATCAATAAATGTCCTGCAGAAACCAAGATGCTTTAAGTATTGATTTCAGCAAAATGCCTGAGAAAGCAGGCTGCTTCATATAACACATAAGGTTCCAGAAAAGTTAATTGGGCTGGATGTAGTGACTCACACCTGTAGTCCCAGCACTCAGGAGGCTGAGGCATTGGGTCTTGACAATGATGAACTGATGTAATTCAAAGAATACATAATCTTATTTTTTTATTATCTTGATTTTTAACTATTTTGACTCAGTTATCTTTTTTATAGTATATAGGAATCTCCTGAATGAATATCTGGATTTTTGTCAGATTTAAACATATATGTAAATATTTGCTTAGTTACGTTGATGTTACAGCTCCCGATATGCATGATTCTCAGAGACCTGGAAAGTAATATTGGATAGTATTGTCACATTAACTTTTTTCTTCAATTTATTAGGTATTTACATGCAGATTTTGGCTTTTACAATATAGAGTATCACCTGACTTATAATTAATATGTTATAGACATGCTTATAACTTTCTAGCAATATCCTAGTACACTTAAAGTACAAAGTTCTTGATATTATATAAATTAAGAATTTTAAATCGCAAATATATCTTTCCACATTGTCACGTTTCCACTATAACAAACATACAACATTAAGTTTAGGGAGCTAAATTCTTTCCTTAGGAAAATAAAATTCATCTCAGCAGAAAATATAACTTTAGAGTAATAAAAAGTTAAGATGCAGACAAGTAGTGAGCTTGACTGTAGATATACTATACTATTTATATTAAATCCAACTTATACCAGAAAACTTATCATTCTTTGAGTTTCAGGAAGTCGAATTAGTCCTTTTAACATAAGAGCATATACTAATTTGGCATATACTTAAAGAGCTAGCATGTTTAGGAATTTTCCTATGTTCTAAAAGTATAGTATACCTGGAGAATCAAAAATAAACTTATTTTAATATTCTAGTTGCTAGAACAGTGGAAGCATACATCAAAATACAATGGGAAAACAAAAGTTTGGGGTTAATTTTTTTTTAAACAATACTCCAAGGAAACTATAGAATGTTAGTCGCCTTTTAGGGGTTCACTGGACTGTGTTTTAGTTTTGAGTTTACATTTCGAGCAATTCTAAGAATTTGTAAAGATTTTACTTTATGACTTTTATTCTCTTTTAGAGGTCTTAAAAAGAATACAGTGAAAATTTTGTCTCTTTAAATATAAAATTTTTCCAATTTTGCAATAACAATACAGATTAATTGGGTTCTTTTATAAATGTAGGATATATTTTCATATCATTTTTCTTTTCTATTTTGAAAAACTTTCTAATTTAATAATCAGAATTATTTCCTCATTGCTCATCAGCTATTTTCAACTGTTCTTAAAGATCAAAACAATGGGAAAATGGAATAATGATGAAAACATTTAGAAAGTTAATACAGTACTTGAATAGTCACTGTTTTATCATTTTGTTACAGTATATAGTTTTGTTATCAAGGTACTGAAATCATTGCATCATGTTTCAAGAAGATATGAAAGACCAAAGAACTGTATCTATGTAGTCTGCTTTTTACTTTCCCTGAACACAATTGAAAATTCAGATATAGATACATACATACATATAGATACAGGTAGGTATAGATACAAACATAATTAGTGTATGAATAGGTAGAACTACAAGTATATGCTACTGTATCTGGCCTGAAGTTCTCCTTTTCTGTTTTTTTTTTTTTGTTTTTCAGAACTTTTTTTTCTTTTCCATAGTACCACAAATATGAATATTGACAAGACCTTAACATTTAATAGCCAAATCAGATGAATGCATAAGGGCAGCAGATCTCTAGACTAGTATTGTTGTTAAAACTTACCTCACAAGGAAATTGTTAGACTCAATATCCTAAATGAATTGTATTTATTTATTTTTTGGGGGGTGGTAGTAGTACCGGGGATCCAGCTCACAACCAGGTGCCTGCCAGGCAGGTGCTTATGCCACTGAGCTAAATCCCCAGACCTAAATGAATTTTAGCAACAAATAACCAAACAGTGTATTTCTGAGACCCAATAACAAGGGCTTGTAATCCTAGTACTTTAAGTACTAGGATTGAGGTTGGAGGATTGCAAGTTTCTTAGAAAGGCACTCTCTCAAAATTAAAAAAAAGAAAAAAAATCACCAAAGGGGGCTGGAGATATATAAAGGTTCTAGGTTCAAAATCTGGTACACCACCACCCCCTTTCCACACACACAAAAAAATAGAAATATTCTCATCCCATTAGTCGTTCAATAGGAAAGTCTTGATTATACAGTATTTTGCAGAAAGATTTTGGACCATTCCATTTTGTTAAAAGGGTATATGACATATTCTTTAATCTTTTATTTTGTTCAAGTTTATTTGATAAGATTACTAGGTGTACAAATACTGAAGGTAATTCTATATACAAAAAAGATTAGAAGAAAATAGATGATACAGAAGTGAAAATTTTTACCAACTGATCACTGCAAGTGGTGTAATATAAAAAAGCCCATCAGCAAAATTATGAGATGTGAAGACTTCAAAAAATTCACGTGTTACATTTTCATGATACAAATTCAAGGAGAATCAAAAGTAAGTATAAATTAGATATAATTAGGCTTGTGGTTTGACTTTTACAATCAATATTTATAAAATGAATATGTTCCAAGTTTATATATGACAGGTGAAGGTCAATTAGTTGCATTTAGAGGACAGTAGATGTATGTACATTCAAAACCAAAAGTTTCTAAGATCTCACTATCTCTTTAGTTTTGCTTCCTTAAATGATTTACAAAATTACTTGAAAAAAAAAAAAAAGATTTGTCTGACCCAGCTGGTAAATGGTAATGATTATTGTTTTTCTGGCATATGAAAGTTTAAGTGGGACTTTGAAAAGTATATTGAAGTTTGGCAAATATGGAAGTTTAAGTGGGACTTGAAAAATATATTGAAGTTTGGCAAGTAAATGATGTAAGAGAGAGAATAGCTGGGAGATATATGTAAACATGTACTTATATATGTATATATAAATATATGTTCCCTGTATTCAATATAAGATTTTATATTTAGCCACATGCATGTTCACACACATGCAAACACATGCCACACCTACATACATAATTTTATCCAAAACCAGATTTTGCCATTGGGAGATTTTAGGTATAAGAGTATATAGAACTCATCAGCTTTAGAAAGATAACTGTGGGTCTTTATTGGTGGCTCAGTGAGGATTCTGTAGAAGAAAAGATTAAATGTGGGAATTTAATGAAATACCAGGAATGACATGAACTGGAGTAAGATATTGGTGACAAAGATTAAATATCTACATAAAATGAATCATACTGTTTTGCTTATTGCTGAATTGATGTGTATGTGTAATAACCTGTAGCACAAGAAATGGCTTTTTAAGGCATTTATAGTAGTTAAAATCCTGGTCATATTAAAAATGAATGTAAAATAGTATGAGGTTTTAAAAAATACTTTGATTCTTAAGAATTTTTAAAGTATTCCAGTGCCTTATACTGTAAAATGTCAAAAGTGCTACAGGTTTTTGTGTTCAGGGCAAAGATTATTCAGAGACTAAATTAAACCTGGAGTATTATGTTGGATTTAATACAGGCTTTTAAGTAAGTGTTTGATTGTGTAAAAAAGTACACAATGAGACTTTACTTATGAGTAGAATTGAGTAACTGGTGACAAATTTGCATGTCTGCCTAGAATAGTGAGACAAGCAAATAAAGTATACACACCACCATTCTGCAGCAGTTTATTTTGGGGAAATACTGCAGGTCTCAGTTGTATTGAGTGTAAGGTTTATTTGTTGTTTTATCCTAATCATGTTGGTAATTACATAAATACAAGTGAACTAGTATTCTGTTTGAATCACTAAGCTTGTCACACTTTATAGAACAAACCAAATCCAATTAGATGCTGCATTCAATAGTCACATGGTAAATATAAAGACCAAGGGAATATGGAAAAAGATATGCATTGGAAACATCTAAAGAAAAACTGGTGCTGTTGTACTATACAAGGGGTGATCAACATGTATGGTTAATGTTTAAAAAATCATTACAATAAAAGATACATTCCCATTAATTCCCTCCCCACCAAAAAACACTTTATGAATAGTATACCACCAATATGAACGTGAAAAGGTGCATAACAGAAAAAATTATTAAGGAAATGCAAATTAAAATTGCAGGAAAGATTTCTCTAAGCATCCACCATAGAGACTGAATAAAAAAGATTGTAAGTGTTTAGAAGGAAGTTATGTAATCAAATATCTCATACACAAATTGGTACAACTTTGGAAAGCTAGTACTGTTTGGTAAGCCTAGGTACAGAAATTTCCTATGACCCAGAAATTTTATCAGTAGATATATATTTAACAGAAAAGTTGCTTATTTTCACCAAAGCACATATGTAGTAAAGTTAGTAGCAGTACTGTTTGTAATAGCTAAAGTGGACAAAAGTTCAAATGTGTGCTTGTAGAAATGGCTCTACTTAAATCGTGATTTATACCACAGTATGCAATACAATGAGAATAAACGTACAGTTAAGCTTAAAAACATAATTGTCATAAACATCATATTTAACAAAAGGCATCATACAAAAAAGAATGCCTATGGTGTGGTTCATTTATATGAAGTTCAGAAACAGGCAAAATTAATGTGAAGTCAAATAATAGCTCCTCTTCTGTGTAGTAACTGAAAGAAAGTGCCAGGGGAATTTTGTTGTATGAACAGGAAATTTACATACTGTTTCTGCACTTTATCTATGGTTCCGTTTGAGTAATTGGTGCTTTTACTCTTTTTTTTCCTTTTTTTGCAGATATTTAATTGTCTCTGTCATTTTCTCAGCACTGTGATGCAATACCTGACATGCACAATTCAAAGAAGAAATTTATTTTGGCTTACACATTTTAGCCTATAGTTGACCAGTTCCAAGGTAGGATGGTGTGGTGTAAGGTTAGCAGAGCAAAACTGCTCACGTTGTGGTGGTCAGGAAGCAGAGAGATGAAGAGAGGAGCTGGGGAGAAGGTATACTGTTCAGGTCAACCCCTCCACCCCAGACCTGCCTTTCCTAACCACGCCCTCTTCCTCTAACAGCGAGTCAAGTCAGCTGAAGTGCTTCATGGTCTAGTTCTTCCAAAAGCTCCACATATGAGCACATGAGGCCTTTGGAGATCATTCTTGATAGAAACTATAACAATAATATAGTTGATTTCCTATCTTATTTTTATCAGTTTAATAATATTGATTATGTCGCCAGACGTGGTGGCGCATGCCTTTAATACCAGCACTCGGGAGGCTGAGGTAGGTGGAGTGTTGTGTGTTAGAGGCCGTCTTGGGCTACAACGTGAGCGCAAGGCCGGCCTGAGCTACATTGTGTGACCCTGCCTCAAAAAAAATAAATAAATACATAAACTGGGGCTGGGAGTTTGGCTCAGCAGCTTGAGCGCCTGTCTGGCAGGTGCGAGACTGTGAGTTGGATCCCTGGTGCCACCAAAAAAATATATATATATATATTGATTATGTCTAACTTTTGTGAGCTGTGTATCTTGTGCCACCCAGGTAGGTAGGAAGCAACTTACAATTTCAGTAAACAGATGAAATTTATAAATGATGGTTTCATTCTTTGGGGTTTTATGTTACTTTTTTAAATTAATCATTGCTTTCTTGTGTATTCATTGGTGTTTACTTCTAAAACTGTCTGTACTTAGTTGAAATTTGGATTTCTCTGTTTAATTATTTAGATATGTGATTAGTTTTGTAAAATTTGCTGTGAACCTTGGCTAAACTAGACTTTGAGAAAGAGTAATTAAAAGTTTTTTAAAATTTAAGCAATTTTTAAAATTCAAGTGAATTTTGCAGAATACGTTCTCAATTTTTTTTTCTGAATAAATTACAGGGTAAACTAGTGATTTGGTATACATTTTTAGATGCTGATGATGCTTTCTTACACAAATCTTGTTCTGCCCACATTAGTGTTTTTTCTGATTACCTTCTTGAAATTAGATAAAAGTTAGCTATTCCACTCAACATAAAATATTCAAACCGTAGCATATAGTATATCACGTCTCAAAGTACTTTAACCTATATCATCTGATTTATTCTTTCAGCAACCTTACCATTACATAACACAGATAACTGTTATCTCTGTTGTGTCATAGATAATAATCTGAAGCTCAAAGATATTAAGATATTCATGCTTATACTTAGAAATTGATAAAAATAAAAGACTGCAGTTAGGCAATGCAGGATGTTAATTTTGTATTCACTATACCAGTGATTTTTTTAAACCTGATTATATCAGGTTTGGATTGTATCTACAAACGTTAGCTCATAATTACTAAACCAGAATCTATAGATAGTACTTGTGGTCCTGTCTTTATTTCCTTTTTTTAAATCAATGTTTCTGATCCACTCTGGTTGGGTAGCATTGTTCTTTGTTGCAGTTAATTAAATTGATTAGAGTGAATATAGCTCTTAAAGCTTTCAGAATACTATCCAAATTGTTGGTTATCTTCATAGTAGATTTTCTGGTAACTAGACCTTTTTTCCAGCAGTCAGTTAGTTATCTATGGGATTTGCCTTCTAAAAGGGTGGGAGTATGAATTCCTGCTGAACTTGTTACTTATCAAGAAAGCTTTTGATTGTTTGAATGATCTTAGAAGTCAGTTTGTGTGGTGTTCAGTAGGCTCAGGGACTGGTTCCTAGTTCCATAGGAAATGACATTACATAGGACTTTTTGTTCATTTATTAGAAATTATGACCTAATAACTTACACAAGTTAGAAGCAAATTAAAACTCACACATGTACATTGGAAATAGTTAATGTCTCAAGCAACCAGCACATTTTACTACAATTGAATACTAGAATTGTCTCTAAATATTCACAATTAACTCTTAGTAAAATATGATAATAAATTCAATTGTGGACTCATAAAAGATAAATGTTCTATCATTTTATTCTTCTGTTCTAAAGCTGAGCAGCAGAGATTTTTTTTGAAGGTTTATTTTTAATGCATTCATATATACTTGAGTGATCTTTAAGGCAACGATTTGCTAAAAGAATAAACACTGACTTACAACAAAGTATATAAATACATGCAAATTATGATATATTGTTCAAGGAATTTTCATAATCACACTTTACAAGTAGTGCTTAGATCAGGAAAGACAACATAAGCTTCAAATTCCATTTTATCTTCTTCCCAATCTACCTCTAGATTGCCAAGTGGAACTGCTATCTAGATTTCAAGCAAGTAAATTTGCTTTTCTTATTTTAAATGATATCTAAATAGACACATATAATGTGTGTTTTTGTGTCTGGTTCCTTTCACTCAAACTTTTATTGTCAAATTGATTTATGTTCTCTGTAGGGTAGTGCTATCTTTTATGACTATACCACCATTTGTTTATTTTGTGTTAAATTGCCCAGCCTGTGTTTACTAATACTGCTAAATAGTCCTTTAATTTATATACTTTTAAATCAGAAATTAATTGAAAAATTTCAAATCTACAAAAAATATTAAAAGAACACTTTCAATGCTTGTATTCTTTTCACCTGGATCCACCAATTTGTTAACAGTTTGACATATTTTGGTGTGTCCCCTCATTCTTTCCTTCCCTCTTCTAACCCCTCCATTCTCCCAACCTCATCACTCTCCTTTTCCACAAATATGCACAGAGGTTTTTTCTCTTCACCTCACTTTGCCTTGTTCCACCCCTCTTTCTCTCTCTTCCCCACTTCTCTCCTCTATATATGTATAGTTCCCCCATGACCCAGTCATCTTTCAAATGTTCTACTACTGAACGTAAGACTTTTGGGGGACGTTTTAGATCTAAACAATAACAGATTTGTGGTAATGTTGAGTTATAGCTTTAGTTTTCATGTTGCTTATGATTTAATGATTCTGCCTCCAATTCCCCAATCCTCTCCAATCCTGTTAAGACCTTATTGTAAAATTTCTTTTTTTTTTTTTTTTTTTTTTTGCGGAACCGGGGATTGAACTCACAACCCCGCGCTTGCCAGGGCAGGCGCTTAAGGCACTGAGCCAAACTCCCGGCCCTGGTTTTTTGAGGCAGGGTCGCACTATGTAGCTCAGGCCGGCCTTGCGCTCGCATTGTAGCCCAAGCCGGCCTCGAACTCACAACGCTCCGCCTACCTCAGCCTCCCGAGTGCTGGGATTAAAGGCGTGCGCCACCACGCCCGGCTTAAAATTTCTGATGATACCATTTTCTTATTTTTTAAAAATTTTTTCTAATTTTTAAAAATTGAGTTATTTGGTTTTTTCTTTGATTTTTGTTCTAGATTTTTAGGAGTCCTCTTTTATATTCTGGATGTCATTCCCTTGCAAGATATATGATTTGTGAATTTTTTCTCTCAGTTTGTGACCTGCTTGTTCACTTTATTAATGGTATTTTTTTGATAATCAAAACTTTCTAATTATGGTGATTTAACGTTTCAGATTTTTGTCTATGACTGTGGTTTTCTATGTCCAGTCTAAGAAATTTTTGACTACTCCAAAGTTACAAAGAAATTCTTTTATGTTTTCTCCTAGAAGATTTATGTTTAGAACTATGACCTATCGTTGTTGTCGTCCAAGAGCTAATTAAGTATAATACGTTGCTTTTTATCATGACTTTGTAGTTCCCTATAATGTAGAATATGCTGGCATTTTTGAGGCATCTAGGTTTTCTGTGTACTTTCAGACTTTGAATTTGGTGTCTTCTCTCCTTTCTGTGTTAGATTCAGCATGACATCTGCAAAACAAACAAACAAACAAACAAAAAAAACCCAGTTTATTTCCTGCAACTAGAAAGGTGTTTAAATTTGCTCAGAAGTTTCTTTTTTGGAGGGAAGTTTTAAATTACAAATTTAAACACCTTCATAGTTGTAGGACTATTCAAATGATCTGTTTCCTATTGCATGCATTTTTGGTTATTTTTCTGAGGATTTGGTCCATTTCCTATCAGTCTGTACCTGTGTATAGACTTGCTAATGGTATTCTTTTATTATTTTCTTGATTTCTGCAGTAGGTAGTAAAACATGAGTTATGTCTTTTAATCTATTTCATTATCAATATTGGTCATTTGCTTATTCTTGTTTTTTTTTTTTCTGTAGTTTTGTAAAGAGTTTATCAGGTTTTGTTTTTGTTTTTTGTTTAATCTTTTCTCAGGGAGACCTATTTATTTTATGGAGATTTGTCTATTTTCTGTTTTTAATTTTATTCTCTGATCATTTTTTTGGTCATGTTTTATTTTGTTGTTCATTTTCTAGTTTTCTTAATAGTTTTTTTACATTGCTTTACAGATCTGAGACATACTATTTTTAAAAAAATCTTTATGATTATAAAATATTGTTTCAGCACTATTTTTTGTCTTACTAAATTTTGATGTTTACATTTTTATTAAATTTTGATGTTTACATTTCATGTGCGTGCGTTTGTGTCTGTGCACATGTGCATGTTTTAACTTTCTTTGAGATGTTTCTTTGTTCTGTGAATTATTCAAAATGTGATATGTATTTTCAAGTATTTGAGAACTTTCTAGTATGTTTCTATTTCTAATTCCATTATTTTGGTTCTTTTAAATTTTTGAGATTAATCTTAAGACCCGTTTATGATGTATCCTAGATAAAGGTATAAAGGCATGTATTTGGTGTTTTTGTCTGGAGTGTTCCTTAAATCTCAGTTATATCCTGGTTGCTTGAGTTGTTCCATATCTGTGTTGATTTTATATCTAGTTCTTTCAGTTTGCAAGAGATTGACCTCTCTCTGTAGTTGTGGGTTCATGGATTCATGTGTTGTGCCCCTGCCTCATCAGTTTTTTCTCCATATATTGTGTAGCTCTGTTGTTTGGTATATATACCTTTAGGATTGCTATCTCTTTTTGGTGGATTAACTCTTTTGTCATTATAAAGTGTTTCATTATGTTTCTGGTAATTTCATTTGTTCTAGAGTCTACTTTATTTGGTATTAATATAGCCATTGATACGTTCTTATGTTTATACAGTATATCTTTTTCCCATTATTTTACTGTATTTTTAGTGAGTTTCTGATGAGACTATATTTGAGTCATGCATCTGTATTCTTAATAATCTTTTCATTTTATTTGATGTATTTACTGTATTTTGGTGTGCAGTATATAATTATTGATAGGCAAGGGCTTATGTCTGTCAATTTATTTTCTTGCTTTTTGTTTTCTTTTTATTGCTTTTGTTTCTTTGTCTTAATTTTATTTCTGTCCTCTAGTTAATTGAATGTTTGAGGAATTTTATGTTTATTAATAGTAATTTTAAGCATGTGTTCTTTCATAATGGTTGCTCAATTGTTACTCTGGATATCATAGTGTGCATTCATCTATTCAGTTTTACTTTTTCAAGACAAGTGTTAGAACCGTATCTCCCTATATATCGTATTACCCTTTCCATGTTTAATACAGTTACCTGAAATATTTCTTATACATACATATACAATTGCATCAGAGATTGTTATAATTTTTCCTTTAGTATTCAAGCAT
Organism: Dasyprocta punctata; assembly: GCA_004363535.1. Taxonomy (NCBI): domain Eukaryota; kingdom Metazoa; phylum Chordata; class Mammalia; order Rodentia; family Dasyproctidae; genus Dasyprocta; species Dasyprocta punctata. The sequence continues at coordinate 89,991 of RJWM01000984.1, forward strand.
GAAAACTCAAGAATGAAGTGTTTTTATTTACGCTTATATTTGCTTACTGTATTCTTTCTACCTGCTGGGTTTTCATTTGTTTGTTTTGTTTTGTTTTGTTTTTATCAGAAATCGAACTCAGGACCTTGCACTTGCCAGACAGGCGCTTACGCCGCTGAGCTATATCCCTGGCCTTCTGCCTACTATTTTAAGATTCCTTACTGGTTTTATTTTTTCTTTATGTTCACAGGCCTTCCATTAACTGTTGTTTTAGACTAGTTGTGCTAATGACAAGTTTTCTTCGTTTTCCTCTAAGGATGTCAATTTTTTCCCCTTCATCTCTGAAAGATATTTTTAGGTGATGCAGGATGTGAGTTCACAGTTCTTTTATTTGACTACTTGAAAAAGCACCTACTTATTAACTAGAAGTTTCTGTTTAAAAATTTTCTGTCATTTGAATTGTTTTCTCCTTTAAAGTATAGTTCCTCTCATGCTGCTATCAAGGTATTTTCTTTATTTTCTGTTTTATAAGTTTAGCTATGATATGCCTCAGTGTGGCTTTCCTTAACTTTATCCTGTTTTAGGTTTGCTCACGTTTTTTGTCTTCTGTAAAATCTGTAAAGTTTTCAAGCCATGATTTCTTCAAGTATTTTCCAACGCAACTTGGTTGTCCTTTTCACAGATAGATGATGGAAATGTTAGATCCACTGTCCCCTGAGCAATTATATATTTATTTTTTCAGTCTTTTTACTTTTAGATGAGACATTTTTGATTCTTCTGCTTTTAGTTCACTGATTCTTTTCTGTGTTTCCTCCATTCTAGTGTTGTGCATACCTATGGCATTGATATTTTAGATATTATATTTTCAGTTTTAAAATTTCTACCTGGTCCCCTGTATTTTCTGATTATTTTGTTTTTGTTTATTTGCTGTTTTTTAAGATTTTCTATGTCCTTGCTGATACTGTTTTTTAATTTTTTTGTTTTGTTTTCACCATTCCTATCTGAAGCATTTTTTGTTAGACCAGTTTTAAAATCTTTGTCAAATAATTTTATCATCACTGCCATCTTCGTGTTTGCACCTGTCAGTTATGTTTTCTTTTTCTTTCTGTTTTAAATTCTGTTGAGGCCTTCATTGTTCTTTTTCTTTCTTTTTTCTTTTTCTTTTCGTTTTTTATTGAAACAACATTTTGGGTTGTAGGATAGAAGACTGTGGACCTTATTTAAATTTTCTGTTGTAGCTGCCTCATTTTGACACTAGTCAAAGAGATAAAGAGAATAAGGAATGGCCTCTTTACAGCCACATTGTGATAGAAATAGGTATTCTTGACCTTCTTTGATACTTGAGGTGGAGGGTTCTTTTAGTAAGGTGAACATGGCAGTTCTGGCTTTTTTTTTTTTTTTTTTTTTTTTTTTTTTTTTTTTGCGGCACCAGGGATTGAACTCACAACCTCGCGCCTGCCAGGGCAGGCGCTTAAGGCACTGAGCCAAACTCCCGGCCCGGGTTTTTCGAGGCAGGGTCGCACTGTGTAGCTCAGGCCGGCCTTGCGCTCGCGTTGTAGCCCAAGCTGGCCTCGAACTCACAACGCTCCTCCTACCTCAGCCTCCCGAGTGCTGGGATTAAAGGCGTGCGCCACCACGCCCGGCTTCTGGCTTTTTACTAAGTCTCAAAATTTAAAATGTTATAATTATTAAGTGTAATGTGTTTCCTGTTTGGAAAAGATTATAGTTTAAATTTATAATTAGTGGAAGTTAAAGTTAGTGTTCTTTGTGATGAAAGTTGATTGCAAATATTTATCTGTTAATGCCTGTGGAATTATGCTTTATGATATTTATGGATAATTTGCAAATATCTTTGGCTGAAATAGTTACTGATAAAAATTAAACTTGAAGCCGGGCGTGGTGGCGCACGCCTTTAATCCTAGCACTCAGGAGGCTGAGGTAGGCGGAGCATTGTGAGTTTGAGGCCAGCTTGGGCTACAACGTGAGCACAAGGCCGGCCTGAGCTACATAGTGAGACCCTGCCTCAAAAAACCAGGGCTGGGAGTTTGGCTCACTGGCTTAAGCGCCTGCCCTGGCAGGTGCGAGGTTGTGAGTTCAATCCCCGGTGCTGCAAAAAAAAAAAAAAAAATTAGATAGGCTTATGATTTTACATGAACACTACCATACTCATTTGGAATCCATTTTTAGAATTTCTATTAGATTTTCTTCCTTTTTAGCATGTTAGTAACATTGCAGACTCATCACTTCTTGTGAAGTTTTGGTGGGAGTTCCAAAGTTGTGAAGTTTAATGGATTTTAAAATATGAAAATTTCATTTACACTCACTTCTTGTCCAAAACTTCTGCTGGAGGTATAATTTGAATTTGGAGAATGTAGTTGGGCACGTGATACATGAACAGAAGGCAAAGGAAGGGACTTAGCAAGACCATATCTCAAAACAAAAATTTTTTTAAAGGTGAGAGGCTGAGGATGTAGCTCATTGCAAAGACCCTGAGTCAGGCATCCCCAACATTTTTGCACCAATGATGAGTTTTGTGAAAGACAGTTTTTCTGTGGGTCAGGGAGGCATGACGGTTTCAAGATGATTCAAGCACATTACATTTATTGTGTACTTTATTACTGCATTGTAATATATAATGGAATAATTATACAACTTCACTACAATGCAGAATTGGTGAGAACCCTGAGCTTGTTTTCCTTAGTCCCATCTGGGTACGATCAGAGACAGTGACACCCAGAATCTGTTGTTTATGTGCAGTCTACTTCGTAATCTCATTTTGGTTGTTCTCACTTGTGAAAACTCTGCTTCACAAAGAGATGCTGGAAACAGAAGCATGCTTTTTAGTACTTTTGTGGCGATCTCAGGATATTCTGTATGACTTTAATTCTGAACTTATGTCAACTTTAAGTTCTCTCAAACATAACTTTTAAAAGTCACTATTATTTGCAGTCTGAAATAATTGATCTCTTCTAGCGTGAAGTCAAGTCACCTGGCTTATTCACTAATGGGTCTTGCATCCATTCCTTCCCATTTCAGGATTCTTGTGGTTGCAGAGTAATGCTTAAACTCTTGAGAACTGATACAACTGATTGTGCACCAGCTGAGAGAAAGGCTGTCCTGGCCTAGACTCTTTCAGAGTCTCTACTAATGTTTGAAATGTGTTAAAAATCTCACTTTTTCACTTATCATACTTGTAATTCCAGTTTGCCTTTGAGTGCATCCACTTTTCCTGTGGACTTGAGCACAGTTGTCATTCTCCCTTGACTTGACAGATTGAGTTCATTTAACAGGTTGACTATTACTTAAGCAAGTTTTGTGACCCATTCTGTGCCACTGAAATGTGGTGCTAGTAGTGACTTTTTCTAAAAGAAATCTGTAGTCATTTTTGTAACTCAGAAAGTCTGTTCAGTGATCTACCTTTGGAAAGACATCACACTTCTGTGATAAGAAAAGGCAACATGTGCTTTGGGTCAGTCTCCTCACAGAGCCATGTGAAAAGATGTGAGTTAAAGGCATATACTTTAATGGGGTCAATAATTTTAATCACATCCTACAAAATATTGTCAAGTTCAAGTGACATTTTGTCTTGCCAGCATGCCACCCTGGAAGACCGAGAGTGTAGACTTACATTCTGAAATGACCTCTTTGACATTGAGTAGTGAAACCAGAAAACCATATAGTCATAGCAGCTACTTTTTCTGCATAAACCAGCACAAAATGACCAATTCAATTTTTTTGATATGTAATCACTCATACTTTAATATTTTTGTGGCTGTGGAATTGGTTGGCAACAAAAATGGGCGTGAAACATCCCCATGCCCATCCTCCTGAAAAAGATAATGCACAAAAGCAGTTACCTTGTTGCCAGTATCAGTAGACTGATCAACCTGGATTGCACTGCTAATTCTCTTAATAATTGCGTCTCAATATCCTTTGCTATTTCATCAGTTTGTCTACTAATGGTGCTAGCTAAAAGAAGAACATACACCACTTTTCGAACTGCAGTCTTTCTTAAAATTTCATGACAAATGTCTTTAGCCACAGGCAGGATCAACTGTTCACCAAGTGTAAAGAGATTCTTAGTTTTATTGATGCAGTTAGCCATTAAGAATGATGCTCTCAGTGCAGACGCATTTGAAGGAGTTAACTTTAATAGTTGCTTCTGTTCTTCATGTTCACGTTTTTATCTGTTGAAAACATCAAAGGTTGGTCTTCTAATGTGCGTTGCTTTGTGTCCATATGACTTTCTTTCCATCAACAGTGTTACAGTCTTCTGTCTTGTTATTGTATCTGTTCCCCTTTTGAAAGAAGCTCTCCAATGATATTCCCCCCCCCACCTTTATTTTGGCTAGGGTTAGCTTGTGAGCTTAACAAAACTGTGACTGAAAGAAGTGCATAGTGTAGAAAGGAGACATGGATGGAAGTGATAAATAAAGTAACAGGTGGGCCATGAACAGACTATAGTCAGTAAGTGTTAGATTCTAACTTTTAATACCTGCCACCATGTACAGCTGCACAATTTAAATACATCAACACATTTGCCAGTATAAAACCTTCCACCAGATTATAGCATAATAGTTACTTGCCACTCACTGATAGGATTTTGTTGAGTTTTCAAGCACTTGATTCTTTTGGTCCCTATATAGTCAAAACATTCTGCTAATGTTAATCTGTATTTGTAGCCACTGCCTCTGAGGTGGCTTTACTGACTTAGCTCCACTTAGATCATCAGGCAGTAGATTCTCATAAGGAGCATGCAACTTAGGGTTCACTCCTATGAGAATTGAATGCCTTGATGATCTGACAGGAGGTGGAGCTCAGGCAATAATGTAAGCAGTGGGAAGTGACTATAAATAGAAAAGAAGTTTCCTTTGCTAGCATGCCAGTCACCTCCTGCTATGTGACCTGGTTCTTAATAGGCCATGTACCTGTACAGGCCTGTGGCCCGAGGTTTGGAAATCAACTTAATGCATACTGGGGGGGGAAAAAAAAAGTAACTGCTGCAATTTGATAAAGACAGGAGATTTTGTTTCTTTTAACTTGTCAGGATGGAAATGTGTTAAATTTTGACAGACAGCATAAAAAGTGAATGAAACAGCTTGAATTCCTTAAAATTCAACTTTTGCAGTTATGAAATTACTATTGCACTTTAATTTTACACATAAATAATATTTAGTTTATAATTTTAGACTTGAATACATTAAAGAAATTACCAAAGTTTTGTCACATTTATTTGTTCTTTTGCTTCTATTTGTGTATAAGTAATTTATTAAGTATTGATTTATTGCTTTGATACAAGACTATCAGATTGTTTCTCCTTTCAGAGTTTTATCAAGTTTGTTAAATTTATGGTCATAGATTTGGTCATAGCATTTCTTTATTATCGTTCTAATATCTATACTATCTGTAAAGAGGTCTACTCTTTTATTTTTGATGTTAATAATTTGTGTCCTTTCACTTTTTTTCTTATGCTGGTTAAAGACTTTAGTAATACTGTTTATATTTTTCTAGGATCACCTTTTTCTGCCATTAATTGTCTGTTTTCTACTTCTGATTTTATTGATTTATGTTTCCTTTGCTAGTTTCCAAAGGAAACTCACTTTATTCATTTTAAACTTTTCTTTTCCAACATATAAATTAATGCTGTAAACTTCCATTTAAATATTGCTGTTACTATATCCCTCAATATTTTAGTAAATCTTTTTCATTTAGTTCAGAGTATTCTTAAATTTGGCTTGAGATTTCTTCTTTGACTTATGTTTTATTTATAGGTGTGTTGTTTTTATCTCTGAGTATTTTGAGATTTTCTGGATATCTGTTGCTGATTTCTAGTTCATTTCTCTGTGGTCTGAAAGTAGGAACTGTATATTTTTCTTTAAATTGGTTGAATTGTTTTTTATGGCCCAAAATGTGGCCTTGCTTGGTGAATGTTCCATACCAGCTTGAAAGAATATGTATCTTGTTGTTGGATTAATTTATCAGTAGATGACAGTTATACCTAGTTTATTGATAGTGTTTTTGAGCTCATCTATGTCCTTACTAATTTTATACCTGCTGAATTTTTCCATTTTGTTGGAGAGTATTGAAATCTCTGACTATAATAGTGGTTCATCAGTTTTTCTTCAAAGGCCTATTAGTTCTTGCATTACACATTTTAACAGTCAGTTTTTAGCAGCATCTTTGGCAAAGATTGACATATCTTCTTGGATAATTGACCACTTTATCATTCTGTCATGCCTTCCCTACCCCTAATAACTTTTCTTGCTTTGAATTACTGTGTCTAAAATTAATATAGCTATACCTGGTTTCTTTTAGTATTAGCATAATGTTATGCTTTATATCTAGATGTCCACCCTAGACCCTCATGTACTCATAGATGAGGTTTTTGAAAGGTGATAGAATTATGGGAACATGATAACTGAGTTGTTGTTAGGGGCGAGAACTGATTGGAAGAGACTTATCACTGTGGGACTGACCTAGGAGAGTATATACTCCTTTCTGTATTTCTTGACTCTCTGCTTTTATCTGCCGTGTGCTGAGCAGGTACTCCTATACCATCTCCCTGATGCATTGGAGCCACTCAATTATTATCTCTTAGATCAAATCAGATAAAAAATTTATTTTCTTTACATCTTTCTTTCTTTATTTAGATCTAAGTTTATTGTATCAGTTTTCTCTGTCTGAAGAACTTCCACCATTTATTATAAGCCAGGACTATAATTATACAACCAATTACTTCAATATTTTGATGTCTCAGAAAATCTTTCATTTCTGCTTCCCTTTTAAAGACTCATAGTGTAGGGTACAAACATCTAGGTTTGACATTTTTTTAAAACTAATTATTTCACTCATCTGTCTTGCTACCTGCTTAGATTCTAAGAAGTGGAATATAGAATAACCTTAATGTAAGAAATGGTGTGGGGAGAATAGAATATCCTGCTTTTCGCCTCACACTATGTATAAACAACTCAAAGTGGATCAGAAATCATATTATAAAAATTAAAACTGTAAAACTCTTTGAAGAAAATATAGGTGAAAATCCAGATGACTAGGATTTGACAGTGTATTTTTTTTATTCTAAAGAGAATAAAAACAAACAAAACAAAACAGAATAAAACGAATCAGAACAGAACAATGAAAGCGATACAGGACTTCACAACAAGATATTCGGAAATCAGCAATGGCTACCATAATGTATCTTGTTTTCTTCAAAATTGGCATCCATACTATCAGACATAAAAAAAATCAAATAAAACAAAACAGAATAAAACCATCAAAACAAAAGAATGAAAACATTTCAGAACTTCAAAACCATCAGATAATAGGAAATCAGCAATGGTTACCATAACACATCCCATTATCTTCAAAGTAGCTGCCTATACCATCAGACACAGTAAAATCAAACAGAACAAGACAAAATAAAACCAAACCTAACAAAACTATGAAAACAATACAGGAATTCAAAACAAGATAATAGGAAATTAACAATGGTTACCACCTTCCCTTTTTAGACATTTCCTCCCCTTTCACTTTCATAATATCTATTGTATATTTTGAATCCCACTAACTCCTTCAGATTTTTACACTAGGTGATAACACGATGTTCACCCATATAAGACTGAAACTTTTCACCCACGAGCATGATCTCAAGTTGAATCCATTTACCTACAAGAACCTTGAGATTATCCTTCTTTATAGCTAAGTAGCTTTCCATTGTGTGAAGATACCATATCTTTCTTATCCATTCTGCAGTTGATGGGCAAGCTACCCCTGCTTTTTTTTTTTTCTGGTTTCCTGTTGTATGGAACTTTGTTTTCTCTCCTTTGCCTTTCAGTCTGAATTTCCTTTCAAGTTAGATGTGTTTCTTGCCAGTTAAATGTGTTTCTTATGTATAGCGTATTGATGGATCTTGTTTCTTGATCCACTCTCTCTGTGTTTCTTTTTATTGGTGAGTTGGGGTCATCTGCATTAATGGTTACAATCAGCATGGTTTCTCTCTGCCATGCTATCCTCCTGCTGTTGGCCCCCTACTTTTCCCCTTCATTCATTTGCCTGCCCTGTTTGGCGATCTCCTTCTGCTGCTATTCCTGGAACCATGATCATCTTTATCTCTCTCTAGAATATCCTTCTGTGCTCTTTGTAGGGTTGGTTTGGTGGTCATGAATTCCTTTAGTTGTTCTTTATCATGGAAGTATCTTACTTTTCCATCAATTTTGAAAGATAATTTTGCAAGGTACATCAATCTGAGTTGGAAGGTGTTTTCTTCCAGAATTTAAAACACTTTACTCCAAGCTTTTCTTGACTTGATGGTTTGTGTTGAGAAGTCTTTAATGATTGTGATGGGTTTTCCTTTATAGGTGATCTGTTCCTTTTCTTTAACAGCCTTTAGTATTATGTTTTTGTGCTGAATTTCTGGGATCTTGATTATTAAATGCCTGGGTGGAGATTTATTTTGGTTATGGCTAGTAGGAGTTCTGTATGCTTTGCACATCTGCATGCCCAGTCCTTTTCCCATTTGGGGGAAGTTTTCTGCTATTATTTTTGTAAATAGTCTTTTTATGTCATTTATGTTGGCCCCCACTTTTTGACTGACACCTGTCATTTTTAAATTATTTTTCTTTGTGTCATCTTGCATCTATTGCATTGTTATTTCCTGGTTCCTTGTTATTTTTAGAGATCTTTTCTTTCACGATCACTAGCTGCAATCCTATCTTCAAGGTCTGAAAGTCTATTTTCAGTTTCTTTCAAGTGATTTTGCCGGCTTTCAATGGAGTTTTTAATTTCCTGGATATCTCTTTGAATCTTTCATGTACTGTAATTCCTTCCTATATTGTTCATTCAAGGTTTCCAGCATTTTCCTAGGTGCCTTTTTTTATGTATGTCTTCTTTAGATATGCTCAACAATTATTTCATTATGTTTGTGATTTCTTCTGTGTTTCCTTTTCTTCTGTGTCTGTATCTTCAGATTTGTTCTGTGTGGGCTGGAGATCTGAGATTGCCATTAGCTCCTTCATCTTGACATTTTCCTGGGTTCCTCACAACAAGCCAGTTGCAGAGTCCCAGGCACTTCCCACATTGGCTGTGTAGGGTAATAGGCCAGGCACCTGGGTTTCTCTGAACCCACGTTCCCAGGGTGGTAGCAAGGCATGAGGCAAGCTTCTTCAGACCTATACAGCTACACTGAGGCTTCCCCAGTGTCTTTGGATGTGTGGTGGCAGGTATGCTTTTTCTCTCAGCTTGTATGGCTACACAGGGATTCCCCCAATGGTGGCAGGTGCACTGGGGCATATTTTTGTGATTCTCCCAGCCCATGCTGGCTGCCCATGAGAAGCAAGCATCTCTGATGGTCTGCCAGTACATGGGAATTATCTGGTTTCTTGCTTTCCACGCTGGTTACCTGAGGGAAGTAAACATCCAGATAGTGGCAGGTACGCAGGGTGGGGTCTGGGTATTTACCCTGCCTGTGCTGGCTGACAAAGGAGGTAAGCCTTCCAATGGTGGGGGGTGTGCAGGGCTAGGTCCAGGTGTTTCTCCCTGCCCACACAGGTTACCTGAGGGAAATAAGCACCTGAATGGTGGCCGATAATGTATTCTTAAGTATGATACCACTAGCATAAAATCTCTAAATAAATTTCAATAATCAGTAAATAAAGTATAATCAAAATTAAATGTGTGTGTTGTGTTTTTCAATGGACACTTTCAAGAGAGTTGTTAAAGTATGGTGTAGAATATAATAAAATATTTATACATCATATGAAGACATTATGTTTCAATTTGTAAGGAATATCCAGAATAATTTAAACAGAGAGATAATGCAGATTGGTGGTTGCGAGAAGTAAGGGGAAGAGAAAAACTAAGGCTTGCTGTTTTTTGGGTACTAGCTTTTTTTCTCTTTGAATGATGAATAATTTTAGAACTAAGTAGAGATTGTAATTATATAACATTATAAATATACCAAAAAGGATCACTGATTATGCATTTAGAAATGTTTAAATTGTTTTGTTTTTTTCGGTTTTGTTTTGTTTTTTGAGACAGGTCTTGCTTTGTAGTTCAGGCTGGCTTTGAACTCGCTTTGTAGCCCAGGCTGGCCTCAAACTTGCAGCGATCCTCTTGTCTCAGCCTCCCAAGTGCTGTGGTTACAGGCATGTGCCACCACGCCCAACTGTGAATTAATGAGTTTTGAACTAAATCTTTTTTTCGTAACACTACATTGTACTTAAAAATGAGAAAATGAGCATGAAGTTCTTAGAATATAATGAATATCAACTGTTACATACCTTGATTCTTCACCCAAATGACAAATATATGCAGGAAAAATCCTTATTATTAGAACCATGCTTGATAGTTTTGCGAATGTTTCTAATTGTGTATTACTTTGAGTGCTGATTTTTGCTAACTACAGGTAATCCATGAATTGAGTCTCATGTATAACGGAATGAAATGTAGAACTACTGCAGTTTTGCTTGTGCATGTGTGTGTACATGTGTGTGCGTGAGTATGTGTTTCAGCTTGTATCATTTATTTATTAAAATTCCTTCATGTAAAATTAAAGGGCCCTCCAGTGAAAACAGCTGGCTGTATGGAAAGAGAAAAGGATGTTCATAGAACCTACATGGAAGCTACAAGGTACCATGAAGAAGAGTTCCCTAACCACTTAACTGAAAGATATATAATGTTTCTTTCAGTTATAAATATCTGCATTTCTTTAATGAGACTTTGAAATCATTTATTATCATATAGTAATTGTTTGTATTTCTTATTTATTACTACCTGTTCAAAGTACACATTGATTGCATTTATTGTGGGGAGTTCATACATGTACACGATACATCTTAATTCTTCTCGTTTTTTCATCCTCTCCCTTCCTCCCTCCCTGCTCCTTTTAACTCTTGGTCTCTTTCAAAATTGCAAAAACTATTTTTATCGCCATTTTTTCAACCTTCAGACTTTTTTCTCTTCACATCCCCTCTTCTTCCCTGTATATGTGAGAACAGTGATTAGAATGGCATAGTGGTTAAGTCTACAGGCTCTAAAGTTATGTGGCTGGGATTTGTTAGTTTTATTATGTCTAGAGAAAATTTAATCTCCTATATTTTAGCTTCCTCATTAGGGGTTAAAATAGTTTTCTCATTGTATGACTTTGATGCTTAAGTAAAGAGTATTGTATTGGGTTGTATCCTGAGTCCCCCCAAGTCCTCACATAATTTGGATGGGGCCGAGTCGTGTTCAAACATTTCCAACCTTAAATGCTTTTTACTGCGATAAATATCACTATTAAGGCAGATCTAGATTAAAGCATGTAATTTTGAGGAACTTTGTAATAGAGAATATAAAATATAAAAGGTATTCTTTCCTGAAATCTAAACAATCAGTTGGCCATGCCAGTTTTGGGGACATATATATGTACAATTGTTATCCTTTCCTGTTGAATAGTTCCCATAACCATAGTGACTTTTTCTCTTCTAATCAGTTTTGGTTTATAGTTCACTTTGTGTGAAAATAGCATAGTAGCTATTTCCACTTGTTTTTGGTCTCCTTTTCTGCTATTATTTCAGTAAATAGATTGTTTTTGCCATTTGTGTTGTCTTCTGATTTTTTACTAATTCCAGTTAATCTTCAGTTAGTCTGTGTCATTTGCCAGCTGTTGGATCTCTTTTTCGTTTTCTCTCTCTTTTTGTTAAGGTATCTCTGAATCTTTGACAGCAACCCTATATTGTACTTCTGACATTCTGTTCTCACATTGATTATTTCTGTTGCCCATATTTTCAATAGAAGTTTTAATCTGAATTTCTGTTTGGTATCTTTGCTCAGACTCTTAATTCTTTGTGAAAGCAGTCATTCATGTTTTGTATTATTTTGTTTAGATTATCTAGTGTTCATATTAATGTCTTTGATAAACTCACTGATCACTGTGTACATTATCTGTTTAGTTACATCTTTTTTGAGCTTTCTAAACACCTTCTTGGCCTGGTTTTTTTTTTTTAATCTGTTATCTTTTGTTTTTTATTCATTTATTTTTTTAAGAGAAAATGGACACAGAAAAGAGAAACAAAAAGCAAGAGACAAACAAACAACAACAAATCTCGTACGGTAACACTAAAAGTTTACAAAATGAGATGGTTGGAACTTGACAGTAGTTACAACATTGTGTATCGCTACTCTCAAAGGGGTTGTTCAGATTAACAGATATAGACCTGCAAAACTGATCTAATCGTACGAGTATTAACTGTTCTTTTTCAATAGCTAATGCATTTAGTAATATAGTCATTTTTACTATCTTATGTACACCTTTTTATAAATTTATGTCTTTTTCCTTTTTCCTTCCTTCTGTCCTCCTTTCCCCTTGGAATCCCTCTTGCTGTCTTTAAAGTAACTGCCCATACCATCAGGCCTAATATAATCAAACAAAATAGTTCAGAATAAAGCCAATAAAAAAATAAAGCAATGGTCACAGAAAAGAGAAACAAAAAGCTAAAGGGACCAACAAACAACAACAACAAATGCGATACTGTAACATTATAGGTTTACAAAATGAGGTGGTTGGAGTTTGACAGTGATTATAACATTGTATATCATTACCTTCAAAGGGGTTGCTCAGATTGACAGATATAGACATGTAAAATTGATCCAATCATATGAGTATAAACTATTCTCTTTCAATAGTTAATGCATTTAGTAGTATGGTCATTTTGACCATCTTATATATACCTACATGTAAATCTGTGTCTTTTTCCTTTTCCCTTCCTTCCTTCCTTCTTTCCCCTTGTAAAACCTCTTGTTATCTTCAGAATAACTGCCCATACCATCGGGCCTAATATAATCAAACAATATAGTACTGAATAAAACCAGTAACAAATAAAACAATGGAAGCAATACATAGTAATACAACATTGATTTCTATAATGCCTCATATCATCTTCTAAGCAGTTGCCTATATCATCTGTTATAATACAATCAAACAAACCAAAATAGGTTAAAATCACTCAGAACAATGAAAGCAACACTGGGTTTCAAAACAAGGTGATCAAATATCAATAAAGGCTACCCTAATACATTTTGTTATCTTTGAAATAGCTGTCTATGTCATCATATATAATAAAGTTAGATGGGTTGAGATAGAATAAGATCTAACGATACAGCTCATTGAAGACATTACTGGACTCAAATCCTGATGATGGATTATTCAATTGTCTGCCCTACTCGCTGATATCCCTCTGCTGCTGTTTCTGGAGCTGTGGACTTTTTTATCTCTCTCTGAAATGTCCTTCAGTATTCTATGTAGGGTTGGCTTGGTTGCCATAAATTCCTTTAGTTGTTCCTTGTTGTGGAAGTATCTTGTTTCTCTGTTGATTTTGAAAGATAGTTTTGCAGGGTACATCAATCTGCGCTGGAAGCTGTTTTCTTTCAGGGCTTGAAATACTTCACTCCAAGCTCTTCTTGACCTGATGGTTTATGTTGAGAAGTCTGTCGTGATTCTGATGGGTTTTCCTTTGTAGGTGATCTGTTTTTTGGTTGTTTTTTTTCTCTAATAGCTCTTAATATTCTGGTTTTGTGTTGAATTTCTGGAATCTTGATTATTGTATGTCTGGGTGTAGGTATGTTTTGGTTATGTTTAGCTGGAGTTCTATATGCTTCACTTATCTAAAAGTCTCTTTCACAGAGAGGGTCAGGCTCCAGGCAGAGGCGCCACCAGCCACCGCTCTCCCCATCTAAGTGCCTCTTTCCACTCTTTCTGTGGGCTTCAAGTCTCACTTTAGATTATTCTTGGGTCTGTAGGAACTGCCTCGTTCCTTCTTATCCTCCCCACGTTGCTATATTCCAGCATCTGGACGGTATCTTTCAGAGAGGCCGTGTACCTTGCTGTTTACAGTGCTGCCATCTTGGGAGCTCCTGTTATCTTTTTGAATAATTCAACTGTGTGACTTTTGGTTTCCTCCCCCTTGATTCCCCATGTATCAGCTTTAGGGTAGATGGGAGTTTTGAGAGGCATTTTGTCATCTTGTTTTCTTATTGTTGTATTTTCTTGTCTTGTTTGTTATTCTGATGCTTTTGGGTACTTATAGTAGACTTTGTTGCTAGTATGACGATCTCTTTACTTAATGTGTGCTTTCCAGTGATGTACTCTGGACATGGCTAACTATAGGCTTTTGTCATTGTCCCAAGATTTGACCACCTTGCCTCTCTTGGTTACTTTTCTCTCGTTGTTGAGACAAAATACCTAACGCCCAAAGTGAAGCAAGGAAAGGTTTATTTAGTTTACCATTTTTGGAGGTTTTAGTCCATACTCAACAGGCTCCAAGACAGGGTGGCATGGCTAACTGCAAGCAACAAGAGTGAAAAGGGCAAAAGATGAAAATCATGCCACCTTCCCTTTCTTATATTGTATGCCGATTACCCACCCCAGGGTGGGTGCAGCCCTCACACTGCCAATCCCAGTGCTAGACAATGAACTAATCACAAATGCTAAACTCAGTTTCCTTCATGACTACATGAGGCTTAGGGGACCATCCAAACACAAACCATAACATTGACTATTTGAGAGGGAAAGATACAGGGTAATGGACCCAGAACCCAGTTCTTTGGGAAGGGACTGCAGTATTACTAGTTACACAAAGGCAATATGGGTATTGGCAAAGAGAAAATCTGTTAATAACAACAAGTCTCCCATCCTCGAAGTGGAAACTAAATCAGCAATAATAATAGCATTAAAGGACAAATCGGATATTGGCATACCATCAAAACCAGTAATATAACACCCTTAACTATTGAAAAGTAGTTCTGTAATTATTGTATAATATAAATACTAAGTGAATCCAAATATTTACTTAAGTATCTACTAAATGTAACAACTTTTCATTCACTAACAGTGGAAAATAATTAAACAATAATAGCATTTAGGTAACTATCTGAAGATTAATAAGTCTTAATAGTTATACTAGTAAAGATAGAATGGGAAGTGGGAGACTAAAAGAACAAAAATTTGAAAAATTAAGCTGTGGAAGATGATAAGGATGAGAGCACAATAGGATAAAAGATAATAGTATTAATGTATAAGAAGAAACTAATAGAATTAGATAAGGTAGCAGAAAGAACAAAAAAGAAAAAGAGGAAAGAAGAAGAAGACAAGAATTTTCAAAAAGTAAATTAAAAGGAAAAAAGAAGACTAAAAAGGCATAAGGACAGTTTCCCAACCCCCAAAATCTAGTAAAGAAGAGAAAGGGGGGAAAATGACATCTCCTGATTTGTTTTTCTGTATTTTTAGATCAAGTGTTTCTAGGATCTAAAGGTTTTAAGTCCAGCAAGACATGGTTTTCTCTGTGTAGCTTTATGGCCTTTGGGTTTGTGAGGTGACTCCCTGATTCAGAAGCCCTTCTGTCTGTTCTCCCTAGGCTGCTTGGCAACTGTCCAAGCCTAGGCATATTCTTGGTCATACTGGGAGTTGGGGAAAGCAATCAGAAAGCACCTCTTATCTGTGTTGGATGTGAGCAACAGGGCAAGAGTTCAGTCAAACCACTATACTAAATGCCAGCTGTTGCTGAAAGCCACACTCACCAAACCTGGCTTCTCACCACAGAGGAAAGGGCCCTGTGATCTTGGCCTGAGCTTAAACTTTTCATGAGGTTTATGTCTAGCCTGCACCCTATTTGCAACTGTCTCCTGTGGCCATCTCTCACCCAATCACCTCAAAAGGGTAACACTGGGAACCCTAAAGTGAACTTGCTTTTTAGTTGTTCTGAGGCACAGTCTTAAATAATCAGTTCCTTCCCCAAAATACCCCCAATTAAACACTCTGGCAATATTGCAGCCACTGCACTGGATTCCTTCTGTAACTGTTACCTTCTGTGTAGATGGAATCAATTTACAAATAAAACCTCACATTATTTTGCTGTTTACAATAGCCCTGGGCTTATTAGTGCTAACTCAGCTGGCCTGATCCATTGTTTCTCCCTGGGGCTCCCAACTCTGGGGAGGCTTAACCTGTGTCTGTGGAGACAAGCTCTCTTCCTTGGAGCCAGGTCAAGCTTACTAGACTGCTTGGTTTTTTTCCCTCTGTTGTGGACCATTTCTCTAACTTCTCTGTAATTTCTAATTTTACTATTCATTCCTTCCTCTTCCTGGAGGTTTACTGCTTGCTTTTTTTTTTTTTTTTTTTTTTTTTTTTTTTTTTTTTTTTTTTTTTTTTTTTTTTTTTTTTTTTTTTTTCCTGTCTTTGCCAAGTTTTTATTTTCAAGAAGTCTGGATTCTGGGTCCCAGGAAAGCTGTATCTTACTGCTGATCACTACTCTACCATTTTGGTTCATCCAGAAATTGAACAAGATTTAGACCCATATGTTTATTATTTTATATCTTGTGTTTAATACAAAATCTGCTTTAATTATGGTTTATTGAAATGTTGACTTTGTTTATTGAATCTTCATATTTAAAAGGCCTAAAAATCAACCAGTATGAATATTTGGAAAAAATTTTAAAAGTCAACTTTATTTCAAAACTC
Organism: Dasyprocta punctata; assembly: GCA_004363535.1. Classification (NCBI taxonomy): domain Eukaryota; kingdom Metazoa; phylum Chordata; class Mammalia; order Rodentia; family Dasyproctidae; genus Dasyprocta; species Dasyprocta punctata. The sequence goes on from RJWM01000984.1 coordinate 106,462, forward strand.
ATTTTTATCATCAGTAGCTAAAGTGAAATGAAAGCATACAGTAATTTTCTTTCCTTTCTCTCTTTCCTGTTTAGTGAGTGATAGTTGCTTCAGGAATCTTGCAGAAGACCGTAGTGGGATAAATCTCAAAGATCTTGTACAAGATCCTTCTCTGTGAGTATTCAGTTTTCAGTACTAAATATAATTAAAAACTTCATTGTTAGTGTTACATTTTCAAAAGGGTTGTAACTGATACTAATGTATTGTTGGACAATTTCCTAGTTTTTAATAATTTGTATTAAATATAGTGAAATCTGATGAAAGATTTTCTTTCCAGAAATAGAGATTTTATTAGGGATGATGTCATTATTAAAAGTTTGATTTTCAAGCAGCAGGACTGCTGGCTAAAAGACGCTTGCCAATGTTACTGTAGTGAGGGCTTACTTGAGAAAGTAAGGTCATATTTGTTTCATCAATATTAAACTTCATTGAGTATATTATGTCACTAGTTATTTTTAATTATAATTAGAAATATAAAATAATTATTTGTAATAACAGTATGTAATTTAATATCTTCCTAATGTTCCCCATGAGAAAACTATGTGTAGTGATTTCAACAGTTTTATAGCTTTCAAATTAAATGTTTGATTCATGAGTCATTCCTAGTCCTACTCAGCAATACTATAGTATCACTGTCTGTTTCATGAATCAAATATAGTTTTGTGCTTTTATGTTTACTTACAAACTGTTTTGTATTTGACTATATTCCCCTAATGGACCAACCTTTATTTAAAATAAATTAATTAATTAAAAAAGTGAGTTAAACCTGGGCAGCAGGAAAAAGGAACTTGATGGGAGCTTTAGTTATTGATACACAGTACATGAAATAAAGTGTATTAGAATACAAAATCAGCCTTCCCAATTACGTGTAATCTGCCATTTCACAAATTAAACTAATAAATCATTGAGAATTTTGTGAAGAATAAAACAACACAAGGATATCTAGAAATTAAGGTTATTGAAGCATTAGTGATTGGTCATTTAAAAAATTTCACAAGAGAGTGCTAAAATGTATAGAATATTTAAGTTTACATTACAGTAAATTCAGAACATTTCCAAATCCATCCCATTTTTTTCTTCTTGATTTTCCTCAGTGAAAAGATTATTGTGAATATTCTTTCTCAAATGACTTTTATTCCTTTGAAAGTTGATAGTTGACTTTTCAATCCTGTAAAAATTTACCCAAGATTATAAATCATTCCATGAGGATGTACATATACCTATTAAATGCATATTGAATAACATTTTTGAAGAGTCCTAATTCTCTTGTAAATAAGGGAGGAAGCTATAATGTCTTTAAAAGATGTCACCCACACAAATGAATAAAATAAATTCTCATTATGGTAATATTCTGAAGATATGTTTTTACTACACTATGATTATGTATCTGTTTAATGCAATATTGGAATGAAAAACATGTTTGTAAGATATTTGATGATATAGAAAGTGTGAAGAATTATACCTAAGTAATGAATTATCATAATGAATTATATATATCACCTTTAGAGAATTTGGTACTTCTTCCCAGAATGTAGAATAATATTTATCTTTAAGCATACCTATAAATTGTAAATTTTATCTTAGTATTCTAAGAAAAATTCATCATATGCAACTTCATTGAATGTACAAAATAATTCTCAGTATCTGTTTAAACAGCCAGATATTTTATTTAGGATCAGTCTCTTAATTTGGACTTTGCCTGGTATGTAAGAATATTAAGCTTCTGATCAGTGGTCACTCCAAGTCGCTGCAGCATCACCCTAACAGCCAAGCATTCAGGTTTAATCACATTGTTGGCACTTTGGAATAAATAAGTGAGTTTTGGGTCATAGTTTGGGCAAACTTGGTCTCTAAGAGAATCACTGTCACTGACCTAGACTGAAGGATACATACCCCAAAGATTTCGTTTTCATTGTTAAAGGAGGGATTCCATGGGGGGAAAAATATAAATGTGAGACCAAGCAGGGGAACTGAAATTTGCTTAGCTAATTAATATGCCTAATGATTTGTTTGTGTTAATAATTTAAATGCTAAATTTTACATTAAACAGCCATTTTAGTAGCTTATCTTCTGTTTGCGATTATGAATATCTTTTGGTTGATTCCTTTTTTGTTTGTGTAATTTGTCAATCTATACTGTGTTATAAGACCTCTTGTGGCAGTTATGATCTGTCAGTAGCACACTGAAAAGTGTTCTCACATTTGAGTTGATATGTAACTGTTACAGATATGTATCTAATAATGTGACATATTTTCATCAGTATAAAAAGTTATTCTTAGTGTGATATTATTCACATTTTCTCTGAGTAGAAAAACTCATAGTGTATAAGTTATAAAAATATGTATACTATTTCCTTTGGAGAGATTATTATATGCAAAAAGAATATTGTAATAAGGTACTTTAAGTTATATTTAGTTGTGTTCTCTGTAGAAATAGTTTACTCCTTGCAACCAACTACAGATAAGATGCAAAACATTATAGTGTTTATAATTTAGGTTTCTTATTCCTTATTTCTAATTAGTAATTATTTGAACTAAGTACACAGATAAGGTATTATTAAAAGCTTTTTAAGAATTAAAAGAGAAAATAAGTGAAAAGAACTAGAAAAATCCATAGTGTTCATGGTACTGATTGTGTTTATAGCAGATGGTGGTGAGGAATGTGATTGATTGTTGGTTTTGTAGATAATGTAACATTTTATTTAATTTGCAAAAGCTCTGAAAGTTTAGGAACATCTTTGATATGTGTTGGGTAAAACTATTAGGGGAAGAATTAATTGCTTAATTCATGGAATTGCTTTTCTCTGAATGCTAGAAATATAACTCAGAATACAGAATACTTGCAGTTTTTTCCTTCTAACCATATAGGGAAATGTGTTTATCTTCCACATTGTGTTTTTCCTTTCATCTCCATCAGTGGATATTTGGATAGCTTTTATCTTTTGGTTATTGTGATTAATGCTCCTGTGAACATGGGTTGCAAATATGTCTTTAGGATAGATATCCAGAACAAAAGCTATATTATTTTTCATAGCAGCCTTACATTTTTGTATTTGCACTAGCAATATATGAAGATTCCAATTTCTCTACACCTTCCCCAACACTTGTTATTTGTTTTGATAATAACAATTTTAATGGGTATAATGTGATAACATCCTAATGAGTGTTCTTGGTATTTTTAATTGAATTTCACATGTATCTTTTCTTTAATAATGACTTTTTTGTAACTCATCATGAAAATAAAAAAAAAGGTGGTTTTTATTTATCTGTGTTACAACACTGTGGTATATACTGTGAAATAAACTATAACACTGTGTTACTTCAAGCACAAGAAGTCTCTTTCCTGTTACTGCAAAGATTAAAAACACAAGTCCAATAGGAATTCTGTAACCATAGCATTTTGATGAATTAATTTTCCTGTTTTGTATTGCTTGACTTGATGTATATTAATGCTGCACTAATTATACCATATCTTTAAGAATTGTTTTTAGGGGAAAAAAGTCTTTTGATTACTAGATACCAGCTTAGAAATGCAGCATACTGTTTATAAAAACACTAGCAACAACCTGCTAGTTGAAATATATTTTGATGTTACAGATCATTAATAATAATGATATTTTATGTCAATGAAGAGATGAAATTAGATAGAATAATTGTATCTAATTATACATTTCTTAGACATAAAAATTTCATTAAGTTTTATGTAATTTACAGATTTTACCACTTTTCGTGGAAACTTTATTCTTTTGGTGGTTCTGAATCATAGCCTCATCTCCCAGAGTACACTTGTCATCACACTACAGTCTGATTAAATGATATTTTGATCCCTTGGTTCATGACATTAAATATGAAGGAAAGGCAGGCTTGCTTACTGGAAAGCAATCATCTCTAAATATAGCCTGTACTTATCTGTTGGTGTTAAGAGAGGTTGCTATGGTGAATTGAATTTTTTGAAAATGCCAGTCAGCACAAGATAAACATTAAGTTCTGAAGTGATTACTTCCCACAGAGCTGTACATTCTTATTCCGCATTTTTCAGGTAGATGAATTTACTTAGTGTTTTTACGTACTGTTTATAAAAATTCACTTTTATAGTATCTTTGAGCCTTTACTGTTTACTAGAGAAAATGGAAGAGGTTTTATATTTTTATCCTTTGTTTCTCTGTGTATGAATTTTACTTGGTACAGAAATGTATTTTTCTGATGGTAACATTTTAAACAACATTGTCTTTTTTCTTTCCATTTCACATTCAATACTTGTGTTAAATCTAGGAGAGCCACCAAAACTGTCTTGGGTAATAACGCCTCTAAACATAAGATTTCATGCCCTTTTTTCTTTTTCTTTTTCTTTTTTTTTTTTTTTTTTTTTTTTTTTTTTTTTTTTTTTTTTTTTTTTTTTTTTTTTTTTTTTTTTTTTTTTTTTTTTTTTTTGTACTTTTTTGAGACAGGGTCTCACTATGTCGTTCAGGCTGGCCTTGAACTCACTGTGTATCCCAGGCTGGCCTCAAACTCATGGTGATCCTCCTGTTTCAACCTCTCAAGTGCTGAAATTACAGGCATGCGGCTACCATCCCCAGCCTTCATCATTTTTAATCAGGTTCTTTTTTCTTCCTTGATGGATTGTATAGTTCTTGTTCTATACAGTATATATTGGTATACTACAGTTTCATCTAGCCTGGTATTTCAGTATTTTGGCACAGTTTCATATTATAACTATGAACTCAAAGATGTAACTGGATTTTAGAAGATTTCTTCATTTTCATATATTTCTGAGAGTGTATGCTCAATTTTTAATGAATATTCATTTTATAATTTATTTAATCCAAAATTATTATGCAGCATTTAAGTTCTGTAGCAATTAAGTTCATCAGGTATAGGTCCTGTAGTCAAGAAACATATAATGAAAATGGATACTATATGTTTTCTGCCTGACTTGTATATATTCCAAGTTCAGTATTCTAAAATTATTATAAAACAGAGAGATGAAACAATTTGGTGGCTAAGCAGAATCCTCTGATGAATATCTTGCTACAGGCACACCAAGTTGAACAACTACTTATACACCAAACTGCCTTCACAAGAGCGAAGAAAATCAAGTGAGAGAGCATAGTGCCTGATTTTAGTACAGTAAAAGAAAAAGATATACTGAAGAAGGCAGGAAAGAAAGAATTACTCATTTCACCTCTCCCCCAGCCATAAGCAGCTGATTGTGGAGTGAGAAGCCTTGCACTTGGGGAGGGAGATAAATTAAGCCCAGACCCTAGACTTGAAGCACAGTAACAGGCCCACCATAGTGAAAACCAGTGCTGGACAAAGTTCCATGATCCCTACTGCCAGACCAATTTCCTGAACCCAGGCACTGGAACTTCATTAGACCAGGTGATTGACTGTAACTATTATCCTCCCTCCTCCAAACCTGGAGGCAGAGTGAAAAGTACCTGCTGGGAAGCAGATCATGAAAGTGTAGAGATTTATCTTAGAGCTTTGTGCCAGGCTGTCTTGTAGAGAACCAGTAGCCTGCAGAAACTGATGGCCTCATACACAACTTAGGGTTCACAGATAGTCTCTAGATAAGCCCTGTCACCAGGTAAAGACCTGAGCACTAATAGGAGAGATTTACATTTTGACTAGCAGCATTTCCAGCCTTGGAGTGAGCCTGGAGCACATACATCCTTTTGGTAAGACTTTGCAGGCCCCTGTGACTGTGATAACTCATGTATGACTCAGCTTAGCATCAGCATAGGTGGCCAAGAGACTACCTTTATCAACACTGCCCTGATCTCAGGCAACATTGCTCTTGCAAGACAACATTCAGTGATAGAAGGACTGGCTAGTAAAACCAAAACTGACCTAGAACCTGATACTGGGATGGTGAGACCCAACACTGGACAGATTCTAACAGTTAGCATCTCCAGGCCTGCCTACAGATGCTGGAATAGCTCTCGTACCAGGGGAAGAAAGTAGTCCCAACCTATCCAACTTGTATTCCAACAGCGTCACCTGTGGCTGGTTGCAGCAGTTTTAGGCCTCAAGTCCACCTAAACATTGTACCATGAGTTTGATCCTGCCAGTGTTCTAGTGTTGGCAGGCTGTGGTCTCAGAGTTTAGTGACAGCTTGATGTTACTAATAGCTACAGGAATGACTTAATTGCCTGGAGTTGGCTCATTCGTGGTGATTCTGTGCAGAGCCAGGTGCAGTCCCTCAGTGACTAACCACTGGGCAGCAGCTATGTGTCAAGCTTGTGTAACTTCCAAATCCCAAGTGAGAGGCTTGTGAGACAAGCTGCTTTTTCTAGGTACTCCCATATTTCTGAACAGCATGTCAGTTGTGTACTTAGGACACACCTAAGCTTGGGTTGCTTAGTACTGGAGCAATGACAACACAAGAACAGACTCGTGGATAATATGGCACAATTTGTTGCTGAAATAGGAGAAGTGACTACAAGCCCAGAAAACATAAGTAGCTTGCTTAGAACTTCTGGAAAGATAGGCACAAATAAAGTCATATTAGGAAGACTGGGATAAATATCTAATTCCTTGATGCCCTGATAGTATCATGCCCACAAGCATCAATAACTTTTAGGAAACCAAGATCTCATTGAATATTCAAAATAAGATACTAGAAGCTGGCTAGATAATATTCAGTATGGGTTAATGTTATTAGAGATTTAGACAGCTATTTTAAACTCAGTGAGCTTGAAGAAAACAGAAACATTAACAAAATGATAGAAACAATAAAAACAATCCTTGAACCAGGAAATATACTCAGTGAAATTAAAAATGTGGTAAATGGCATCAACTGCAGTGTAAATCAAAACACAAGAAAGCATCTCAAGAGGTTATTTGAGAACACATTTGGAGGAGAAAAAAGAAAAAATGAAGAGGAATGAAGAAAGCTTACATGAACATTAGTAAAGGACTAAAAGAGCAAATACTTGCAACGTTGGAATTCAGAAGGATATGAAAATGTGAAAAGGGTAGAAAGTTTATTTTAAAACTGAAACAGAAAACTTCCCAAACCTAAAAAGAGAATACAAATATCCAAGTATCAGAAGGTCAAAGGCCATCAGTTAGATCGAACTCAACCAGGTCTACTGCAGTCTTATATACAAGCTCTACATCATGAAAGATAAAGAGAAAATGCTCAAAGCTTCAAGGAAAAAGAAATAATACATAGGGCTGTTCCTATTCACCTGAAAACAAACTTATGAAGAGAAACCTTACAGGCTAGGACAGTGGCATGAGATGTTGAAAGGACCAAAGTGGAAAACAAAAGCAATCAACCATAAATACCATACCCAGCAAAGGTATACTTTAGAAATAAAGGTGAGATAAAGACATTCTTAAACAAAACAAATTCAGGATGTTCTAGTATTATATTATTATAAGTACTGAAATCTTTCATAATTTTTGGCATGAACACTAAAACTTAAAATTATAAGTGCACTAATATCTCAGGAAATAGGCAATATACAGGATATAAAATGGAGCATGAAAAATTCAAAATAGGAGTTGAGTGAAAGTACAGTTTGTTCATATATTTTCTATTTGTTTCTGTTCTTTATGATCACTTTACATTGTTGTTATTTCAGAATAGCATGCTATAATCAACAGATGTTTTAGAACCGAACACTAAGAAATTTACAAAATGGCTATTACTGATCAATAATTACTGATCAATGTTTACTACACTGTAAATGTATTAACATCACCATTCATAATTCACACAGTAGCTAAGTGTATAAAAGCAAAGACCCAAGTGTATGTTTCTTACAGAAAACTTATTTTACTTCAGAGTACACACATACACTGAAAATGAAGATATGAAATAAGATACTCTATGCAAATGGAATCACAAAGAAACGTGTCTTAGCTATACATATATCAGATAAAATGCACTCTAAATAAAAAGCAATAAAAAGAGACAAGGAAAGTCATGATAGAATTATAAAGAAGTCAATTCAGAAAGGAGAAATAACAGTTCTAAATATGTATCCAATATAAGAGCACCTAAATGCATACTACAAAGCAAATAATAATAGACTTTATCATAGATATTGAGTCCACTACAGAAATATTTGGTGACTGTAATACCCTACTTTCGTCAATGGCTTGATATCTAGACATAAAAATCAACAAAGATACAACAGAGTTAAATTGTGCCCTAGATGCAATGGACCAAAAAGAAATTACATACACTTGCACCCAACTGCTTACAAATACACATTTTTCTTAGCATGTGGAATATTCTGTAGGATAGACATACATATGATTAAGACACACACATGCAAACTAGATAAATTTTTAAAATTTGAAGTTATATCAGGTATCTTTTTGGGTTGCAGCGTGACAAAACTCAATAATGAAATGCTGGAAACTATGTAAACATATGGAAATCAAACATCTCACTTTTTTTTTAAACACTAGATACATTCATTAGAAAAGAAGAAAGTTATTAAATACCCTCATATCTTTTCTTAAGGAATTAGAAATAAAATATAGAAAAAACAAGAACAAATAGAATAAAATAATAAAGATCACAAAACTTATCAAGATGCCAACATCATTTTTCATAAAAATTAACATTTTGATTCTTACATTTCTGTAGAAATACAAAAGACTCAGAATAGTCTAAATAACTTTGATAAAGGAACAAAATTAGAGCTCCAACCCTCCTCCAATCCCATGACTTATCACAAAGTTGCACCAGTCTTGACAAAACAGCATTGATATCAAGATAAACAAACCACCAGTGTACCAATATGAAGTCCCAAAATAGATACCCATATAACAGACGATTGATTTCTGGCAAAGATGCAAAAGCAATTAAGTGGAGAAAGAATTGTACCTTTAATAAATACACTAGAACCACTGGTATCACATGCAAAAAAAAAAAAAAAAAAAAACTCAAACCTTATAGCACATCAAAAATTTCTTAAGACATCCAAAAGTCAACTCAAAATGGCTCAGGGTGGGTTAGTTAAAGGCAGATATGACCTAAGTTGTTGCTTTGACTTCTTTCTGGGACAAAAAGACTGGGAGAAGGTGTAGAAGGAAAAGCACAACCTACAGAGGTGTTCAGTGAAGGGAGGCATTGACTTTACTTCTGGACAGGCCATGTAAATGACAAGGGAGGCCATTGTGCTTTTTTTTTCTTTTAACTATCTTAACCATTTTTTAATAAACATATGCATAGTTAGTTGTTGTTTCAGCTTGTCATACTAATGAAACAATATGATATTTACACATGTGTGACTTATTTATTTCACTAATAATTATGTTCTCAAGGCACTTCCATTTACCTCTAAAAATGTACAGTTTTTCGTTCTTTGTAGCTGAGTAGTACTCCATTATATAGAAATATGCATATTTTTTATCCATTTTTCAGTTGATGGGCATTTAGGTTGTTTCCAAGATCTGGCTGTTATAAACTATGCTGCTGTAAACATGGGTGCACATATATCGTTGTGGTATGATGTTTTTAATTCTTTTGGTAAGATACCCAGAAGGGAAATACCTGAGTCAAATGGGACCTCCAATCCTAGCTCTTTGAGGAATCTTCACACTGACTTCCACAGTGGTTGCACTAGCCTGCATTCCCACCAACAGTGGAGAAGGGTTTCTTTTTTGCCACAGACCCTCCAGCACTTGTTATTGGTTGATCTCTTAATACTAGCCTTTCTTTCCGGGGTGAAGTGGAATCTCAGTGTTGTTTTAATTTGCATCTCTTGAATGATCAGTACTATTGGACATTTTTCACATATTTATTTGCTGTTTGTACTGCTTCATCTGAAAAGTGTGTGTTCATCTCAGATGCCCGTTCTTGGATTGGGTCTTTAAATCTGGGAGGAATGATATTTTTGAGTTCTTTATATGTTCTTGATAGTAATCCTTTATCTCAGGGACAGTTGGCAAACATTTTGTCCCACATTGTGGGTTGTCTTTTCACTCTGTTGGTGGTTTCTCTTGCTGTGCAAAAGCTTTTCAGTAGGATGAGATTCCATTTGTTGATTCTTTGCAGTAAGTCCTGTGCAATCTGGGTTTTATTCATAAAGTCTTTGCCTACACCAATGTCTTTAAGAGTTTTACCTACTCTATCTTCCAACAAATTTAATGTTTCTGTTTTAATATTGAGATCTTTAATCCATTCAGATTTTAGCTTACTATATGGTGAAAGATATGGGTCCAGTTTTAATCTTTGGCATGTGGAAAGCCAGTTTTTCCGGCACCATTTATTAAAAAGGCTGTCTTTCTTTCAGCAAATGTGTTTGGCACCTTTGTCAAAGATAAGGTAGCTTAGTGTGTCCACAGTTGTTCCTGCATCTTCTAATCTATTCCATTGATCTTCAGGTCTGTGTGGGTATTTTTGTTTGTTTGTTTGTTTGTTTGTTTGTTTTTTGCCAGTACCACAGTTTTTATCACAGTAGCTTTATTGTATAATTTCAAGTCAGGAATTGTGATGCCCCCGTCTTGTCTTTGTTGCCCAGGATCACCTTTGCTATTCTAGATCTCTTCTGATTCCAAATGAATTTTCTAATTGTTTTCTCTAATTCTGTAAGATATGCTGTTAGAGTTTTGATTTGGATTTCATTGAATCTGTGTAACCATTTGGAAGTGTAGCCATTTTCACTATATTGGTTCTTTATCCCCAAGAGCACAGGATATCTCTCCATTGTCTAATATCCTCTTCAATCTCGTTTTTCAGAGTACTATAGTTTTCAATATAGAGGTCTTTTACATCTTTTGTTACATTGATTCCTAATTATTTCATTTTGTTGGGCACTATTGTGAAAGATACTGTTTCCCTGATTTCTCTCTCAGTGAGCTTGTTATTCATGTACAAGAAGTCTATTGATTTTATCTGCTTATTAAATCTAGAAGTCTTTTGGTGGAGTTTTTGGGATCTTCTAAGTAGAATATCATGCCATCTGTAAATAATGACAGTTTAACTTCTTCCTTTCCTATCTTTATTCCTTTTATTTCTTTCTCTTATCTAAGTACTCTAGCTAAAGTTTCCAGGACTATGTTGAATAAGAGTGGAGACAGTGAATTTCCTTGTCTTGTTCCTCATTTTAGAGTAAAAGTTTTCAGTTTTTGTCCATTTAGTATCATGATGGCTGTTGGTTTGTCATAGATGGCATTTATCAGATTGAGATTTAGACCATCTATTCCAAATGTCTGTAGGGTTTTTATCATGAAAGGGTGCTGGACTTTGTCAAAAGCTTTTTCTGCATCTATTGAGATAATCATATGATTTTTATCCTTGGTTCTATTAATATGATGTATTACATTTATGGATTTACATATGTTGAACCATTCCTGCATCCCTGGGATGAATCCCACTTGATCATGTTATACCATCTTTTTGACGATTTGTTGCAGCCTGTTTGCCAGGATCTTATTGAGGATTTTTGCGTCAGTGTTCATTAGGGAGATTGGCCTGTAATTCTCTTTCTTAGTTGGGTCCTTCTCTGGTTTTGGAATCAGAGTAATGCTGCTTCGAGGAATGAATTTGCTTTCCTTTCAATTTCATTGAAGAATTTGAGAAGTAGTGTTGTTAGGTCTTTACTAAATTTCTTGTAGAATTCAGCAGTGAATCCATCAGGGCCTGGGCTTTTCTTTGTTGATAGGTTTTTAATTACATCTTTAATTTCATTTATTGATATTGGGTTATTTAGGATTTTTATATCGTCTTGATTCAACTTGGTAATTCATATACATCTAGGAATCTGTCCATTTCTTCTGTATTTTCCATCTTATTAGAATACAAGTTTTCAAAGTAGTTATAGATGATTTTCTGGATTTCTACAGGGTCAATTGTGATTTCACCCTTTTTTATTCCTGGTTGCATAGATTTGAATCTTTTCTTTCCTTTTTTCGATAAGGTTGGTCATGAGTTTGTCAATTGTATTTCATCTTTGAAGAACAAACTGTTCAATTCATTGATTCTTTGTTTTTTTGTTTGTTTGTTTATTTTGTTTTTGTCTCCAGTGTGGTAATTTCTGCTCTGATCCTTATAATTTCCTCCCTTGTACAATTTTTTGGTTTAGCCTGCTCTTCTTTTTCTATAAGTTTGAGGTTCAACATTAAGTTGTTTATATGAGATTACTCTGTTTTCCTGATATGGGTTTTACTGCTGTAAATTTCCCTCTTAAGACTGTTTTCGTTGTGTCCCACAAGTTCCGGTATGTAAACAACTCACTTTTGAACAACCAGTGGATTGAGGAAGAAATCCAGAAGATTAAAAAAATCTTCTTCAAACAAATGAAAATGAGGATACAACCCACTATAAACCAAGGAATACAACAAAAATAGAAGGAAATTTATAGAAGCTGTGACAGAAATAACTCATCTACATAAAGGAGGAAAATTTTACTTGGACTCATATTTTTAGTTATTTGAGGAATCTCCACATTGATTTCCATAGTTGTACTAGTTTCTGTTGCTGCCAACAGTGTGGGAGGGTTCCTTTTTCCTTACATGCTTGCCAGAATTTATTGTTTTTTGTATTCTTGATGATAGCCATTTTCACAGAGTAGTTTTGATTTGTGTATCCCTAATGGGTAAAGATATTGAACATTTTTGTATATACTTCATGACCATTTGTGCTTCTTATGAGAATTCTCTGTTCAAACTATTTGCCTAATTATTGATTTGGACTATTTGGCTTATTGTTATGTTATTTGATTTCTTTCTTTTTTCAGATACTAATGTTCTATTGGTAAAATAACTCACAATGATTTCGCTCCCATTCTGAGGTTGTCTTTTCATTTTGTTGATTGTTTTCTTTGCAGTGCAGAAGATTTTCAATTTGAGATCGTTCTATTTGTTGAATTTTGGTATTATTTCCTGTGCTCTTGGAGTCCTATTTAGGAAGTATTCATATGTTACGGTTTCAAATTTTTGTTCCGTATTTTCTTCCACAGTTTCCAGTTCTATATTTGTGTCTTTGATCCATTTGGTTTTGATTTTAGTACAGAGCGAAAGATAAGGATCTAGTTTTGATCTGCATGTGGATATTCAGTTTTCTCAGCTTCTACCGCTGCTGCCTCTCCTTCTTCTTCTTTTTCTTCTCCTTCTCCTTCTTCTCCTCCTTCTTCTCCTCCTTCTTCTCCTTCTCTCTCTTCCTTTTCCTCTTTTCCCTCCCCCTGCACTCCCCACCTGATCATGGTGTACAATCTTTTTGACGATTTGCTGTAGTTTGTTTGCCAGTATCTTATTGAGGATTTTTGCATCAATGTTCATTGATTCTAAGTTATAAGAAGCTTTTATATATTCTGTATTTCAGACACGTATCAGTGATGTGATTTGCCATTATTTACGTCAATTCTGGAAGTTAACTTTCAATCTGTTGATAGTGTTCCTTAATGAGCTAAGATTTTTGATTTCTATACAGTTCAACATCTTAATTTTTCTTTTTTTGCTTGTGCTTTTGGTGTCGTTTCCAAGAAATCATTGCCGCCTCCTCTTTCATGAAGGTTTTTCTTTTTTATGTACTAACTGTTTTATAGTTTAGGCCTGTATGTTTAGCTCTTTGGTGTTTCTTGAGTTAATTTGTGTAAAATGTGTAAAGGAAGGATCTACTCATCTTTTAGCATGTGAATATCCGGTTTTTCCAGTAGTGTAACCTCTTAGTTCCTTTATTTAATGATTTTCTATGTAGTTTTCGTATTTTGTTAGTGATTGCTCTTAGAGCATACAACAAAGATGCTGTCAAAATCCACTTCAGAGTTATATTAATTTAATTCCAGTTAAGTATGAAAACATTATTTGTATGTAAATACTATTCCCTATCTCTATGTGTAGGTATTATTATATATATTTCCTTTTAGATAGTGTAAACCCAACAATATGTACACTTTCATAATTACTATGTTACATACTTTTGTATCTTTTAAGAAACTAAAGGAGAAGTATTCATATGTAGTATATATTATCTACTAATACATATTATAATATAAATACATAGTTTATAACAATATATGTATTAACCCAAACTAGTAAATAAAATTAATATAGTAAACACTGCTTTACATTTAGATTTGAATTACTGGCTAGTGTCATCTTCTAAATCCCATATAGCTTTCTCCTTCCTACCTCCTTTATGCTGTTATATTTCATTTCCAAGTGTTACAGGCTTACTTGCTAAAGCAGTATAGAAAAGTAATATGCAATTTACTGTCTTTAATATTTATGTAATTACCTTTGCTCTTCATTGCATGTGTATATGTCTTAATTACTGTCTGATATCACTTCCTTACAACCTTAAACACTTTAGGGGAAGGGGAGTATGCAGTTTTATTTTTTCTGTGTGTATCCTTTGGAAACTTTTATGAACATGTTTCACATACCTTCAAAATAATTTGACCAAAAAATTTGAGGAATAATAATGATCTTTAATGTGAACATTTGTCCTTTTCTACATTAAATATTAAATGCATGGACAATGGCAGAAGTGCCAATAATGCCAATATAGAAAAAAATGCAGACAGCTGTAGGCCAGCAAGGAGCAATAAGGGTTGTCAAAGCGCAATAATTTATAAAGTGTAAAATACAAAAATCAGATTATAAGGGAGAAATGAATTCAAAACAATAACATCCAACATGCTTACATGTGTTACTGTTAGATTTCCACCTAAATACAAAGCATAAATCTACTTTTGTCTTTGAATTTTAGTTATAAAGTTACTTTATTTTTGTCACTCATTGTGGAAATTCCTGTGTGTGTGTGTGTGTGTGTGTGTGTGTGTGTGTTAAATTTCAGTAGCTATGTATCTCTCTCTTTGAAAGTTTAGAGTCACAATTAAACCACCTCATTCTCTCACCTTCTTTCCTCTAATCAAGTAGGGGTTTGTGAATTTCACCACTTCACTGATATTAAAATTTTTTCTTTGAGTATTCTTCATAGACATATAAAATATTTAGCACTTTAACCTCACTAAATTTTCTACTCACAATATATATGCTATATACTCACCCCATTTTTATGACAGTCAAAGTAAGACTATTTGGAAAATTTTCCTTAGTTAACCTGGCTTGATTACTTATGTATCCCTCCACCGCAATAGTAAATGACTATATGGGGTATGTTTTTATTGTTTTGTTTTTGTTTTTTTGCTATAATTTTTCATAGTGGAGTCTCAGAATTTTAAAAGCCTCTTAAAGCTAGAAATATAAGCCATTAGATTTTTTCTTCAATACACATAGATTTAAGTGAATTTTTCTTTTCTTGAGGTCCCAAATTGTCCTGAGGTTTTGGGGCCTACCAGAAAGTGACATCCATATTTCAAAATCTGGGAACCTTGAAACTAGGTATCAAATCAGTATTTCCTGGAGGCCTTTACTATCATTAATTTTATTTATTTATTTATTTATTTATTTTTTAAGTACTAGGGATTGAACTCACGACCTTGCACATGTCAGGCAGGTGCTTGTGCCGCTGAGCTAAATCCCCAACCCCTATCATTTCTTGAAGTCAGCCTTTATCCTGACACTTAACCTGTTTTCCAAAGTGACTGAACCTGCTGGGCGTGGTGGCGCACGCCTTTAATCCCAGCACTCTGGAGGCTGAGGTAGGTGGAGCGTTGTGAGTTCGAGGCCAGCTTGGGCTACAACGCGAGCACAAGGCCGGCCTGAGCTACATAGTGCAACCCTGCCTCAAAAAACTAGGGAGTTTGGCTCAGTGGCTTAAGCACCTGTCTGGTAGGCATGAGGCTGTGAGTTTGATCCCCGGTGCTGCAAAAAAAAAAAAGGGAAGTGACTGCACCATTTCTATTCCCACTACACATTTTTGAGGGAAAATTAATAGTAGTTTAGTTACATTAAATATTGAATTTGGGCCCTTCAGACTTTACTGTCATAACTATATAAAACTGTAGTAACTATAATAACTATAAAAACTGTAATAACTATATAAAAGATATAATAAAAAATAAAGTGTTTTTGATTCTAAAACATATGTTCAGAAAAATAGCATCCTTTTTCCTTTGTATTTAGAGTTTGTTTTTCTGTTTGTAACTCATATTGATAACTTGATTTTCTTTTTTCTCTTGATTTACAGCAATTTTCTTAGTTTCGTTTTCAATATCTCTATTTGTGGTTAATATGACATGAACAGGAGTAAATGACTTTTAAAAACTCATGGTGTTCATAAATATTTCTGCAATGGGAAAATTACAGCTTTGTTTTCCTTAATTAACTAAAATTTTATTACCTCCTGTTGGAAATTGGAGCGGGTTTCATTGTTAATTGGTAAATGAGACCTGGGAATCAGATTTTAGGTATAAAATAAATATATATATATATATTTTTAAGCTCACACCCTGCAGACAACTCTTCTTTATATGGCTGTTTCTCCTGTGTTCCAGTTACTTCTTCCTCCTCAGGCCTCTTTAGTCTTAGGTTTAATAGCTACCATTTATTGCTCGTTCTATGAGTACTATTCTATTCATTGGTGGTTTCCCTAACCATCTTTTCTTTTCTAACTATTTTTATTTTATGAAAAAATAAAACAAAATTTAATAACAAAATAATAACAGAATAACAATAGTTAGTATACTGTGTATCCTTATGTTCAAAGCAGTTACTCGATTACAAAACATAAACCAAAAAGATTCTTAACAAAAAATTTTCAGTGTTCTAAAATAAAATAGTAGCATAAGCTGGATGTGTCATGTGTTTTATACTAGTAATTTAGCTAATAAAAGGACAGTTGAAACTTTAAAGATTTCTAAGGATATGTTCTTTATCCTTTCAGTGATAAGACTTTATAGAGCTATCTTAATAATATTTCATGGTGATCTCTTGCTGTGTGACTGTGATTTTGTAAAGTCCTAAACTGTGTATCTAGAATTATTCAGATATTTTTTGAAAATACGGAACTAAATATTCTAAAAGATAAAAATTATGACCCATGAATATAATCAATATTGTGTTGTAAAATAATGTTTCTACTAAAAATTTTTTTCTACTCAAATTAGCATACTTCTTTCTATTCCATATCTGAGTAAAACTGAAAAGATGGTGATTTAAAGACAGTGTGCTATTAATCTCTAAAATGGGTATGAGTAAAGAGATAAGGAGTAAACATGTTAGCATGGTACTCTAAAATTTTTATGGTAGGATATGGAGGGAGATTTTTTACTATACTTCTGAAAATATGTGTAGTGCACCATGAGACCATACTATTATGTGAAATAAATCAGGCACACAAGCTCAAATATCACATGGTTTCTCTTATATGAGAAACCCAAACTATAAGTAAGGAGAAAAATACAAGTTTGATAATAGGAAGTAGGAGATAGATCTTTCGTAAATGAGAAGGGCATTTAGAGATGGATCAACACAGGAGGGCGGGGAGGAAAAGGGGATGAAAAAAGAAATTCAGATGCATTATGTACATGTACCAACTCTACACAATGAATGTAAACATGTATTGCAAACATGTTAATAAAAATATGAAAAATATGTATACATATTGTTTATTCCACGTAGTAATTTAAGTGAAAATTAGTGACTCCTACAATAAGATAATTTTTCTACATGTAATCATTTTTTAAAAGTTGTTTGTCATAATTTGATACTTCTGAGCTGGGGATATGGTTCAGTGGTAGAGCTCTTTCCTTGCATGCACAAGGACCCAGGCTTGATCCCCAGCACCAAAAAAAAAAAGGAAAAATTCATACTGTTTTCAGTATTTTTTAAGATCTCTAGAGAATTGATAATTATACTGTTTGATAGTTTAAAAAAATCTGCTTCCTGTCTTTTTAAGGCTGTTTTATTTTGTTCTACCTGTGAGCTGAATTCGTATTTTTATGTTTTACCCTTTTGAAACTTTAATTGATACATAAAAAACATAAAAATTATATATAGTAATGGCATAAAATACCACATGTTGTGATATATGTATATATCCTTTCATTTTAAATCAGGTTTAAGAGTGTCTGTCTTCTCAGTATTTGTCATTTCTTTATGGTAAAAATTTTCAAAATATTTTCTTCTAGCTTTTTGAAATATACAGTATATTTTTGTCATTCTTGTATATATAGTTGAATACAACAGCAGAATTTCTTGCTTATATCCAACTCTAACTTAGTACCTACTGATTAACTTTTACCCATGCCTCTCCCAAGCCCCTACTCTCCCTGTCCTCTACTGTACCTTTCTTTTCTCAGCTTCTATGAAATGCAGTTTTTAGAAACCACAAAAAAAGTGAGATCATCCAGTGCTTTTCTTTCTGTTCTTGACTTACTTACCTTAACGAAGTGCTTTTCGGTTCCACTCATATTGTCACAAATGATAGACTTTTGTTCTTTTTGTGGATAAGAAGTATATTTTTTATGACTAACAAGTATTTTTATTGCTGTGGTATATGTACCACATTTACTTCATCTATTTATCAGTTGATAGACATTTCAGATGTTTCCATTTCTTAGTTGATGTGAATAGTGGTATTGTGAATGTGGCAGTGCAGACTGATTTCATTTCCTTTGGATATATACTCTGTAATGGGATTGCTGGATCATATAGAAATTATATTTTTATTTGTGGAACCTCAGTACAACAATACATATTGGCTGTGCTAACTTACAATTCCACTAATGGTGTGCCAGGATTCCTACTTCTTATATCTTTACGAGCACTTATTTTCTGCCTTTTTGATAATAGCTACTGTTACAAGGATGAGATGGTATTTCATTCTGCTTTTGATTTATGTTTCCTTGATGATTACTGATACCAAAAGTGTTAACTTCCATCCTTTTTGCCACAAATGATTTTACTCTTCTGATGGATGTTTAGGTGCTTTCCACAGATTAACTATTGTGAATTATACCGCTATAAATATACATATACCTGTATCACTATAGTATATTGTCTTTAATTCTTTAAAGAATATACCCAAGAGTACAAGAATTAAGTGGTATTCCTATTTTTAGCTTTTTGAGGAATTTCCATATTGATTTCCACTGTGATTATACTACTTTAAATTTCTACCAACAAAGTAGGAGGCTTCCTTTTTCCCTGCATTCATGAAGGCTTTTTTTTTTTTTTTTGTATTGTTGATCATAGCTGTTCTGACTTAGGTGAGATGAAATTTCAAAGTAGTTTTGATTTGTATTTCTTTAATGTCTAAAGAATTTTAATACATTTAATACGTATTTCTTCATATACGTATTGTCCATTTGTGCTACTTATGATAGGTATCCACTTTACTTGCCCATTTTTTTGATTGGGTGCTTTGTTTTGGGGAATAATTTGAATTCTTTAGATAGTCTAGAGATTAATTCTATCAGAAGAGTAGATAGCAAAGATTTTTCTCCCACTCATGTAGGTTATCTGTTCATTTTGTTGTTTCCTTTGCTATGTAAACCTTTTTTAATTTGATGTGGCCCCATTTGTTGATTCTTAATATTATTCCTAATATTATTTCCTGTGTTATTGGAGTCCAATTTAAGACAGTTTTACCTTTGCTTATGGATTCAAGTGTTTTCCCTGTGTTACCTTCCAGCAATTTCAAAGTTTCAAGTTTTACATACAGGTTTTTGATTCATTTTGACTTAATTTTAAATACAAAGTGAGAGATAGGAATTTAGTTTCAATCTTCTGCATGTGGATACCAGTTTTCCCAAGATATTGTAAAAGAGGTTAATTTTTCTCCAGTATATATGTATTTTGGTCGCTTCATAAAGTCAGGTGGGTGTAGGTGCATGGGTTTGTTTGTGCGTTCTGATCTGGCCCGTTGGTCTGCTTTTTTGATTTTATGCTAGTAGCATGTTTTTGTTACTCTGGCTTTGGGATTGTAGTGTAACTACAAATCTGGTAATATGATCCCTCTAGTGTTACTTCTTCCAGATTGATTTTGAGACACTCCTTCTCTTTCTATTAGATAAAAATGTTTGATCAGTGTTGGTGTTCTTAACAGTCTGGTCAAATAGTCATATTGGTTAGCTGTTCTACATCACATGGTTATTTTTCCTGATAATGATTTTAGGATTAACACTGGAAGCTCTCAAGTTAAACATAAAATTTTAGATGAGTTTACAGTGTTTTCTAAGTCATGTCATCTAAACATAATTGAGTCATGTGCTAACATCATATTGCTGGTGTAACTGCTGTTTTTCTAACAGCTGATTGTTAAAACTTAAATCCTACATACCATTTCTTAGAGTGATAATTATGCAAAACCTAGAAAGATACTCTGTTTATGAAATATATACAGGTAGATAAAAAGCCATTAGTTCCTATTTAAATACTTTGACATTCATCCATAAGAAAATGTACAGGTCATTAGTTTATTATAATTTTAAATATTTGTATTACTTTTGATTTAATAATGAAACATACTTTTATAATATGCAGTAAATATTTGACACAAGAATATTGAGATGTGTGAAGGGTTTCCTATGAGTTAGCTGCATAACCCACATATTTTAACTTTCACTATTTTAAATGAATAGTGCACCAGAGCAACATAGTACCAGAACATTGCCTATGTTTAAACTAATGTAATGACCTGAGTTATACCATTCAGTAAGTTTATATCTTAAAATAAGTAACCACAGTTAAGTTGGTATAACCTTTATACTTCAACATACTTTCAATTGTCTGAAGTCAGTTCTGTTCAGTAGATGAATGTTTATAAAACTGTAGGAGAATTCTCAATCAAATCAGTATTGTGTTTCATCTTGATTGGGTCAATTCCACATGCTAAAATAATTCAGTCCACCATAGCTGAAGGGCAATGATGGCAAACTTTTTAGAACTTTTAGTGACAAAAAACACCCCATTGTGGTGTGTGTGCCCTACATTCGCCACCACTACTCTAGGAGAAGAATTTGTCTTAATAAATTACTTTGTTGTTCTCTTATGTCTTTTTAAACTCTTGAATTGTGAAATCCTTAGACTGTAAGCACCTCAAAGGGCAAGACCTACATCTTCTTCATATTATGTACACTTTCAAAGGTGTTCAGCAGCATTCTGTATCCCGTGCAAGACTCAATACCTTTGTTCAGTGCTGATGATGAGTCCTAAAAAATTACCTCCTAAAACCTACCAATAAAATGTAGCAAAACTGAAGAAAAAAAAAAGTACAGTATTACTCAATCTGTGTTTCTTTTTGTAGTTTGTGTGGTTTCTTTAGCTGTTAATTTCCAGTTTCATCATATTATGATCTGATAAGATGCATAGGATTGTTTCAGTACTTTTGTATTTATTGGAACTTCCTTTATGGCCTAAAAATATGGTCTGTTTTGGAGAAAGTTCCATGGGCTGCTGAAAAGAAGGTGTATTCTGCTGTTTTTGTATAAAGAATTCTATGAATATCTGCTAAATCCGTTTGATCTATAGTGTAACTCTGATGTATCTTTGTTGATTTGGGGAAGGAGGTATTTGGATGACTTCTTTGTGAGAATGCGATACTTAACTGCCCTGCTATGAATCTCCAACTGTACTTTTATGTAAAATACTGTTTTATGAAATTGGTTGTGATGATGTTTAGTCAAGATACGAGTTGTAGTAGAAATGCAGTGAATATTCAATTAAAAAAATATTGTAGTAAAAGACATATTGCCATTAATTCCCCTCAAAGTACTCTCTTGCTTCACACAAACTTATCCCACTTTCTGAGGCAGTTTTAGAAGTTCTGTTTTGTGATTATCTTTAGTTGTGCTGTCATGACTGCCTTTGTGGCCTGAATCAATTAAAAATGTTTACCTTAAAAAAAAAAATGTTTACCTTTCATGATGATTTTGAGCCAAAAGTTCCAACTAACAGATTTGGTGAGTAATGTGGCTGAGACTTCTTTTCCATTAGATGACAGTTGGCAGTAGTATTTGTCTTGTTTTTGATCATATCTTAAAAAACACAAAAGAAGGCTTCCAAAACTGGTTCAGAAAGTGGCAAGAATGATGGTTTAGAGAGCAAGTATTTAGAAAGAGATTAAAGGCAATGTGCCATTTACTGTAATAAATTTTTGCAAGTTTAAACATTTACCATATATTTTTATCATACTTGATGTATTTCCAATTATTATCTCTTCTTGGTGAACTCTTTCCTATACCAATATGTAGTGCCTTATTTGTCTCTTCTGATAGGTTTTGGTTTGAAGTCTACATTGGTGGAAGACAATAGCTACTCTTTTGGGCTCCAGCTACTTGGAATATCATTTTATTTCCTTACATTGTCAGTCTCTATATATATCTTTGTGGATGAAGTGTGTTTCTTGTAGGCAACATATGGGTAAGTCTTGTTTTTAAATCCAGTATGCCCATATGTGTTTTATTAATTAGAAAGACCATTTATATTAATTGTTATTGAAAAGTCAGTAGTACTTCCTGTCTTCCTGTCATTTTGTTGTTTTTCTACTGTTTTATTTATTTATCCTTCTAGCTCATTTAACTATTTTCTGAGTAAGATTTATTCTTTCTGCTAAACTCGTAGTTGTTGTCTTCATTATCTATTGGGGACCCGGTCTAGATCCCCAATCTCCCAAACAAGCGTATGCTGAAAGCTTAGACAAATGAGACAAATGGTATGGTTTTAGGGCTCCAGGAGGGTCAAAGCCCCTACAGAGTTCTTGACTCTGTAGCTGAAATGAGGGCTAAGACAAAGAGCTTCTCTGGACCACCGTATTTATTTTCATTGTAGACAAAGAGAGGAAATACTGAGGGAGGTGCTGGAACTGAGCAGGACTTGGGAGTCCCTTCAAGGACATCTCCAAGTAGGAAAAGATGCCAGAAAAGGAAAACTATCTTATCTCCAAGATGGCATTTGTGGTGGGACTGAGATGCCTGCAGAGTAAGATGCCTGCAGGCAGTCTCTATTAATGTAATAGATTATGGAGTCAAGATGTCCTCAGCTGCGGCCTTCTTTATCTTTCCCTTTTGAGGTATCTCTGATCTCATCGGCCACTACAGGCCTCAGTCAGGACCAGTGATTCATAGAGGTTCATTTACTATGAATCAGCTCCCATCGCCAGGCAAGGGGCCTAGGCCTAGGACAGGCTCACAGATAAATAAAAAGCCAATTAGTAAATTTTAAATCCTGCTCAAAGCCGCTTCGTAGTGGTCTCCAACAATTATCTCTGTTTAGGACTCAAGTATTTTCTGAAGTGCTGGCTTTGTGGTCATGAA
This sequence comes from Dasyprocta punctata, assembly GCA_004363535.1. Taxonomy (NCBI): domain Eukaryota; kingdom Metazoa; phylum Chordata; class Mammalia; order Rodentia; family Dasyproctidae; genus Dasyprocta; species Dasyprocta punctata. The sequence continues at coordinate 129,629 of RJWM01000984.1, forward strand.
TTTCTTTTATCTGTGTCATGGATGATTGAATGAGATCCTTGCAGGATTTATCATTCAGGTTGACAGTAATTTCTTGCAGTGCTTGAAAACCTTCATTCTAAGCCCTCTTGACCTTTCAGATTTTTGTTGAGCGATCTATTATTCTGATGAATTTCCCCTTATAAGTGATTTGGTACTCTTTCTAACAGCTTTTAACATTCTTTCCTTTATTCTGGATTTTTGGAATTTTAACTGTGACATGTCATGAAGAGGTACTTTCTGTTCATGCGTATTTGGGGTTCTGCAAACATCCTATAGCTGTGTATTAATCTCATTACCCAGATCTGAGAAATTCTCTGGAATAATTTCACTGACTAGTTTTTTAAAAATTTCTTTAGTTTATGAATCAACCCTCTCCTTAAGGCCAATGATTCTTAAGCATGTTCTTTTAGAGTTGTCCATAGGGGCTTGGATATTGTTTTCATTTATTTCTTATTCTTATTTTTACTCACCAAGCATTTTAATGTAAGTCCTAGTATCCATTCTTCTGATTCATCTTGTCTGTTGTCAAGAGATTCAGTTTAGCTTTTGACATATTCAGGTTTTCATTTCCAGGCTTTATGTTTGATTTTATTTTTTAAACTTTATCTCCTTACTGAAGTGGGTTTTTGCAACCTGCACTGTTTTCTTTAATTCATTTACCTGCTAATTTCTGTCTTCGTGAAACTCATCAATAATTTTACTAATTGATTTGTTTGGCTGCTTATTTGACTCTTCCTTTAAATCTTTGGTCATTTTAACTATCAATTTTTAAAGTTCTTTGTCTAGGATTTCATTCACTTAAGTATCTTTGGGATCAGTTTTTGGGGAGTTACAAATTTTGGAGGCAAGCTGGGCGTGGTGTCACATGCCTTTAATCCCAGCCCTCGGGAGGCTGAAGCAGGAGGATAGTTGTGAGTTCAAGACCAGCCTGGGCTACAGGGTGAGTTCAAGGCCAGCCTGAACTGTATAGTTAGACTATCTCAAAAAATAGGGCCAGGGATTTAGCTCAGTGGCCTAAGCGACTGCCTGGTAGGTATGAGGTTGTGAGTTCAATCTCCAGTACCAAAAAAAGGGCGGGGGGAAGGCGTTTAATTGCCTTGTTTTCTCATGATTCTTGTATTTTTCTCTCACAGTTTGTAGATTATTTAGGATGGAAATCTCCACTACTGTTGTGTGGAAATATCTTTGATAAATCACTTTCTCCATGTAATATGTCCTTGGTTTTGGATGTGATTTAGCACAAATTTACCCACTCAACATATTCAAAGTCCTAGGTTCCATTCTTAGCTCTGCACTGTGAAGAAAGAACAACTATCAAAAATAGTATCAAAAGAACCAACCATACATTAATGTGTCATTTTAAATTTTTTTGAAAGTTTTCTACAATTTCACTAACCCAGGATGATAAAGGATGAGTAATGATGGAGGATAGTCTAGGAAAATAACAAAACAACAGAAAAAAATCAAGGTACAAGGAAAAGAAAGAAAGAGCAAAGGGTTAGAAAAGAAATTTAAAAATAGGGTTTAGTGATATTTATGAACCAGGGAATGTCAAAAATAGAAATTTCAGAGTTTCTGTGAACAGAAGGAAAGAAATAGCAGGGAAGGAAGTGTAAATGAAAAGTGAAAGAATATATACTGAAACAAAATCCAGTTAATAGACTAATTGCAATTAATAGCACAAAGTTAGAAGACCCAAGATACAATTCAATCCTTGGTTTTGAGGCAATGACAAAAAAAAAAAAAAAAGAAACCCACACAACAGCTAATGCTCATAAGCAATTAAACACATGCTTATGCTCCACTCATATACACAAAAAAACAAGAAAAAAGGATTAAGTTTTAATGATAATATGTACAAGAAAAGAAGGAGCAGGAAGGGGAGATTGAGAAAGTTTGACAGGGGAAGGAAAAAATAAATAGTTGGAGAGGAGCTATAAATGGAAATTGAGAGAAGATATAGGTGATGGTGAACCTTTTAGAGTTTTCAGTGATACAAACAGCCTACTGTGGCACAAAGGCAAAGTTACTCACTTTCACTACTGCTGTTTAATATTGTACTGAAAGTTCTAGCTGGAGCATCTAGGCAAAGTAAATGAAAGCAATCTTTTTAAAGGATTCTAACTGGAAAGGAAGAAGCAAAACTACCTTTATTCATATATAACATGGTATATATTCAATCTCCAAAAGAAATTTGGTAAATTTCAGCCAAGTTGCAGGGTACAACATGGAGACCTGGCCAAAATCACCAATCTCCCATATGAATGTAGTGAAGGCTTAAATGAATTAGACAAGTGGTACGATTTTAGGGCTCCAGGAGGATCAAAAGCCGTTGCAGAATTCAAGACTCTCGGGGCTGAGACAAAGAGCTTCTCTGGGCAACCTGTATTACATTTTCAAACAAAGAGAAGGCATACTAAGGAAAGTTTGGGAAGTGAGCAGACCTTGGGAGTCACTTCAGAAACTTCTCTAAGTAGTAAATTATGCTAATTTATGAGAACTGTCTTATCTCCATGTTGACATTTATAATAGGAGTGAGACAGCAGGAGTGAGATGCCTGCAGCTACAGTCTCTATCTACTTACTTGAGGTTGGAGCCAGATGTCCTCAGCTGTGGCCTTATCTTGCCTTTTGAGGTATCTCTGGAATCACAGACCACTACAGGCCTCAGCCAGGACCAGTGATTCATAGAGATTCACATACTGTGAATCAGCTCCCATCACCAGGCAAGGGGCCTAGGCCTAGGACAGACTCACAGATAAACATAGAAAGCCACTTAATTAGTTTTAAATCCTTCTCAGAGCCACTTCATAGTGGTCTATAGAACAGTATCAATACCCAGAAGTCATTTGTATTTCTAAACACACATAAGAAATAGTCCCATTTAAACTACCATCTCTCTGAAAATGATAAAATCTCTAAGAATAAATTTAGCCAAGTGTTTAAAAAAAACTTGTGTATCCATGCACAAACTTCTATGAAATTTATAAAACATAGATGAAAGAAATCAAAGCTGGCCTACACAAGTGGAATAGCACTCTCTACTCATGGAATGTAATACTTTGCATTGTTAAATTATCAGTACCAAACTGGTCTACAGATTCATTACAATACCTATCAAAATTCCATATGCCATTCATTACAGAAATGGAAAGACTGGACCTGGAATTTCTCTGAAATTGCAAGAAGCTGCAGATGGTCAAAATAATCTCAAAATAAAATATTGGCAATTCATATTTCCCAATTTCACAAAATAGTACAAAACTGACATTAACCAAAACAATGAGATATTATTGTTACCAGGCATTCACATCTGTACAGTCAGTTTTGTTTGCTTGTTGTTGACTGAACCAAGGGAGGCCATTTATTTTGGTGGAAAGGAAAAACTGTATTCAAAGTTAGCTCCAAGATGCTAGAAAAACTGGCTTTCCATATGCTGTAAACTGAAACTAGATCCATGTCTATCACCATGCACTAAAATAAAGTCAAAATGGATCAAAGATTTGAATATTAAAACAGAGACACTAAACTTACTAGAAGACAAAGTTGGTAAAAATCTTGATGACATAAGAGTAGGCAGAAAGTTCATGAACAAAAATCAAATTGCATGGGAAACACTTCTCAGAATCAACAACTGGGATCTTGTATTATTAAAAAGTTTTTGCATGTCAAAGGAAATCTCCAACAGAGTGAAAAGAAAACCCATGAACTGAGAAAATATCTTATCCAATTGTCCATCAGACAAAGGACTTCAATCTAAAACATATAAAGAATTTAAAGAAATCAGACCCCTAAAATTCAAGGACCCAATCCAAAAATGGGCATCTGAGATGAATACACTCTTCTCAGAGAAAGAAATACAAATGGGAAATAATTATATGAAAAAATGTTCAACATCAATGATCATTTGGGAGACGCAAATTAAAACTCCAGAATGAATGGCCAAGTTAACAAAAATCACCCAATAACAAATGCTGGAGGGGCTGTGGGGAAAAATGAACTCTTCTTCACTGTTGGTGGGAGTGTAGACTCATTCAACAACTGTGGAAATAGGTGTGGAGATTCCTCAAGAAGCTAGGAATAGAGATCCCATTTGACCCAGTTATCCTGCTTCTGGGCATTTTCCAAGAAGAATTGAAAACATCATACCAGAGTGATATTTGTGCACCCATGTTTATAGCAGCCCAATTTGTAATAGCCAAATCTTGGAAACAACCCAAGTATCCATCAATCAAGGAATGGATAAAAAAGATGTGGTGTTTTTATACATTGGAGTACTGCTCATCAAGAAAGATTGTAGTGAGACTTTTATAAGTAAATGGAAAACTTGAGACCATATTCATAAGTGAGATTAATCAAACTCACATGTGTAAATACCATATTGTCTCCCTAGTGTAAGAAACTGAAACAGTATATATGATCCAAAATCTACAATAAATACTGTGTAAGGGTAAGGAACTGCTCAAGGAGCAAAAGTAATTGGGAAAGGGGAAAGGAGGAAAGAAGAAAAGGAAAAGGAAAATGACATAAATCTGTATATATGTATATGTAAGATAGCTAAAATGACTATACTGCTGAATGTATTAGTTACTGAGAAAGAACAGTTAATACTCGTATTATTCGATCAATTTTACAGGTCTGTATCTGTTAATCTAAACAACCGTTCTGAAGGTACCGATATGCAATATTGCAACCATTGTCAAATTCCTATCATCTTGTTTTGTAAACCTACAAATTTACTGTTTTGGATTTGCTATTGTCATTTGGCTCTTTTGCTTTTTATCTTTGTTTTCTCTGTTTTTTTTCCTCTTAAATAAAAATAAATAAATAAATAATAAAATAAAATTAAAAAGAGTTAGTTCCAAGAAGGTAGAAGAACCTCATTTGCTTCAGTCACCATCTCAACATACCCAGTTATGTAAGAGTCTTTTATAGTAAGAAGCAGAGAAAAGGGAAAATACAGCAAGACTGTACACATCTCCATGATTGATTAATCTCCCAGACATCCTTAGCACTCTCCTTTTCCTGTGGAAAGGAAACTGAGGCCCAACCTCCTCAGTCTAGCACTGACAATTTCTGTCACTTTGTCTGGGATCACGAGGGGAGGCAGTGTTTCTTCACAGGGGAAAGTTTAGAGAAATAGTTTGTTTTTGAAAGCAGCTACTCTCTCTAAAAGAAAGAAAAAATCTAATTTTTGAAGCTCAGCTTTGCTGTGCTGCTTAAACTAGCATAAAAAACCTGCATGTTATACATGTGTCATGCATTGAAACATTATGTGGTACCCATAAATTTATACACGCTTTGTGTGTTGTTTAACATTTTTTAAAAATAAAGAAATATATACCAATGAAAGTAGAATTTGTCTTAGTCATTTTCCTCATCACTAGGACAAACTACCTAACACCTGAAACTTAAAGGAAGAGAGGTTTATCTGGTTTTTTGGTTTTTGTTTTTTTGTTTTTTTCCCTTGAGACAAGGTATCGCTGCCTAGCCCAGGCTGGCCTTGAACTCATGGAGCTCCTCTTGCCTAAGTCTCCTGAGTGCTGGGATTACAGACATGTGCCACCACACCCAGCCAAAAGAGGTTTATTTTAGCTCAGGGTTTCAGTGTGTTAATTTCGTGGTCAGCTGCAAGACAGAAGCAGCATGGTGGAGGGACCCAGCATAAAGTTTTCGTCATGGCATCAGTGATGAAGCAGTGAGAGAAGGGAGAAGCCAGGAGTAACAATACGTTTTTCCAGTTTACAACTCCAACTATACCCCACCTCCTAACACCACATTTAGTTATTGAACTCATTCAACTTCCAAACACAGGAGGCCTTGGGTTGACATGTTAGGTCTGAATCATAACAATTGAAAATCAAAAAATGAGTTTATGAGAGTGGGAAGATGGTGGAACAGTAAGCAGCATATAACATCCTCTAGCCTCCAGATGATGGGATATAACATCATGGGGAAGACAAGAAGGAAGGAGGTGGGTCCCCTGGATCCAGGAAGAATCTAAAGCAAGAATTGAAGCCCACAGAAAGAGTAAAAAGAGAAATTTAAATGATGATGGTAGCTGGCGGCACCTTTGTCTGGAGCCAGACCCACTGTGCAAGAGGAGCTGTTGGAACCTGGGGACACAAGATCAAGGTGATGTGGCGGCAGTGACCGTGGAGGCTTCTGTAGAGAGAGGCAGCATTGGAGGAGAGTGGCAGTGGACAGGAGCAGTAGACCTGGAAGACTGAACTGGCTGGTAGTGAGTGCAGAGGACTCGGTCCTCCCACAGGAGAGAACAATTGACTGGGAGCCATTTTGGAGTCATGTTGGTTAAGTCCTGGAACCAGAACTGCTCCCAGCTTCCTCCAGCAGCTCCTAGCTGAGTGTAGACCCATGGAAATTACTCAGACTGAGCCCCGTCTCTGTGCGCATTCTGGGGACCATCTTGGTGGTTCCCTGTGCTAGCCAGCTCAGTCTGGAGGCATCGGCCCTGCACTCACTCCAGGACCAGTAGTGGAGGATCCCTGCTGGTGACCAGCCCAGGTCTGCAGGCAGTGGATAGCCCTTGCCCCGCACATACTCCTCCAGTCATCAGAAAGACAATGCAGGCTGGGAAAAGCAGCAGACTGCTCAGCACCAGCGCACCCAGTGGCTACCATCAGTTATCTGTAGCCAGCACTGGCTAGAAGTACCAAACAGTCTCACTTCAGAGAAATTGTAGCCAATGTGGAAAGTGCCTGGGATCCCAGTACCCACTTGTCCAGAAGAACCCAGGAATATGTCAAGACAAAGAAGCAAAAGGCAGTCTCTGGCCTCCAATCCAAGCAGAGCAAGTCCAGGAGATACAAACAGAAGAGATCGGGAGTCACATACCTGAAGTTTCTGAAGTGATGGCAACTGAAGTAAAGAAACAACTTCATGAGGCTATAAAAGAAACTAGATCAGAAATACTAACTCAGGTAAAAGAAGAAATGAAAAACATAATAAAAGAATTGCTAGGCATCTCTAAAGAAGACAGATAAAAAAATGGAGGAGCATGGGAAAATGAGGATGAAAAATACAAAGAAGATTTAGAATATATGAAACAGATTCAAAGAGATATCCAGGAAACAAAGACTCCATTGAAAGTTGGCAGAACCACTTGAAAGAAACTGAAGATAGATTTTCAAACCTTAAAGACAGGCTTGCAGCTTGTGATCGCGAAAGGAAAAGATCTCTTTAAAATAACAAGGAACCTGGAAGTAACAATTCAATAGCTGCAAGACAACCCGAAGAAACATAACCTAAGAATAAAAGGTGTGAGTAAAAAAGCAGAGGTCAACACAAATGACATTAAAAGTCTATTTGCAGAAATAGTATCAGAAAACTTCCCAAGCATGGGAAAAGGAAGTGACATTCAGGTAAGTGAAGCATGTAGAACTCCACCTAGCCATAACCAAAATAAATCTACACCCAGACATATAATAATCAAGATCCCAGAAATTCAACAAAAGAAACAGTACTAAAACGTGTTGGAGAAAATAAACATATCACTTGTAGAGGGGGATCCATCAGAATTATGACAGATTTCTTGGTGCAAACTTCAAGTCAAGGGGAGCTTGGAGTGAGGTATTTTCGGTTCTGAGGGAGAACAGCTTCCAACCCAGACGGATGTACTCTGCAAAACTCTTTCAAAATTAATGGAGAAACAAGATACTTCCATGACAAAGAACAGCAGGGGGAATCCATGACCACCAAAGCAACCCTACAATGAATATCGAAGGACATTTTAGAGAGAAATAAAAAAAGACCACATCTCCAGAAACAGTGACAGGGGGGTATTGCCGAGCAGAGCAAACACAATTGAATGGAGAAGAAAAGTAGGCAGCCAGTGGCAGGAAAACAGCATGGCAGAGATGAGGTAGTGCATGTTGACCATAACCATTGATGTAGATGGCCTCAGTTCACCAATAAAAAGAAACACAGACAGAGTGGATCAGGAGAAAGGATTCATCAATATGCTTTATACATGAAACACATTTGGCTTGAAGCGGGTTTGTGGACTGAGAGTCAGAGGAGAGAACAATGCTATATGTGATGGAACCAGAAAGAAGTGGGGGTGGCTTAACCATTAACTGCAGAGTGGACAGGAAGGTCATGGGTTTTTTATGCAATGGAAAGCTACTCAGATGTAAAGAAAGATAACCTCGAGGCTCTTGTAGGTAAATGGATACAACTTAAGATCATGCTCACGGATGAAGTGATCCAGTCACGTGGGTGAACATCGTGCTGTCTCCCTTGTATAAAAAACTAAAGGAGTTAGTAGGAGTCAAAATACACAATACATACTGTGAAAGTGGAAGGGGAGCAAGTGTCTAAAAAGGCAGTGGCCATTGTTAATCTGTTATTACGATTTGAGTACCATATTGTTTTCATTGTCTGTTTAGTTGGGTTTTATTCTGTTTCGAGTTGTCTAATTTTATTATGTTTGATGGCATCGACAGCCATTTCAAAGATGACAAAATACATTGTGGTGGCCATTGTCGATTTCCTATTGCCTTGTTCTGAAGCCATGTATTGCTTTCATTGTTTTGTTTTGAGTGATTTTATTCTATTTTGATATGTTTGACTGTATTGTGTTTGATGCTATGGGCAACTGCTTGGAAGATAGCAGGAGGCATTATGGTAACCACTGTTGTTTTACTATTGTTTTTTAAGTACTGTATTGCATCCATCTTTTTTTTTTAATTGGTTTTATTCTATACTATTTTGTTGGATTTTACTATGCCTGATGTTATGGGCAGTTATTTTGAAGATATCAAGAGGTATTATGATGGCCATTGTTGATTTCCTTTTATCTTTCTTTGAAGTCATGTACCATGTTCATTGTTTTGTTTTGATTAACTATTCAGTTTTATTTTGTTTGGTTTTATTCTCTTCAAAATAAAATAAAAACAAAAATAAATAAAATTAAGCATGTCTGACAGTTGATTTTTAACCAAGGTGCCAAGTCATATCTGTGACAGTGGCCTCTGGGAAAAAATAGTCTTTCCAAATAATGGTCCTAGGGCAACTAGATTTCCACATGTAAAAGGTGTACGTTGTACCATGCAAAAAATTAATGCAATATGGGCCAGTGACTTAAGTGTAACAATTACACTTTGAAGAGTCATAAAACTCTTCAATGAAAACAGGGCCAGTCTTTATAACCTTGGATTTTGCAGTGGACTCTTATGTAGGACATATTCTTATACAGGACACCAGTAATATAAGCAACAAAAGAAAAAAATTGGTAATTTGAAACTTGATGTTCATGCATCAAACGTTATCAAAAAAGTGAAATGATAGCTTATAGAAAGGAGAAAATATTTGGTGAAATTGCGTGTCTGACAAAGCTTTAAAATACAGACTCTAAATTAACTCCTAAAACTCAATAGCAGCAACAGCAATACCAAACTTTAAAAAAAAAAATAGACAGGACTGAATATATATTGTTCAAAAGTTGTGCAATTGGTCTTTAAGCATGTCAAAAGATCTTCAATATCATTAGTTGTAACAGAAATGTTAATACAAAATCAATAACAAACTACATCTACATTAACATGTCCATTTAGAAAAAAAGAAAAAAATAGAACACTGATGGTCATGCAGAGAAATTGGACCCTGAGATATTGCTAATGGAAATAGTTTAGCAACTGTGAAAAGCAGTTTGATAGTTCTAAACATAGAATGACCATGCAATTCTGTGTCATTTGATATATCAATATATGGAGGTGCCATCAAAATATACAGTGAATATTTAAATTTTTTAAAATTCTTATACTAAAAGGCATACTGCCATTAATCCCTCTCTAAATATTCATTAAACTGAACGCACTTTACCATCATTCCTGCCACTTTCTGAAGCAGTTCTGAAAGTCTTCTTTTATGAATATTTTTTGAGGTATGATTAAAAATACAGTGAATGATGCCACCAATTCCCATCCATTGAAAAAGTAGACTCCTAAAATCCTTAATCCCATCACTTGAGAGGTAGAGCAGAATCCCTATGAGTTCAAGGCCAGCCTGAGCTATATAAAAGTGTTCCAGGCCATCCTGAACTACATAGCGGGACCTGTCTTAAAAATTCAAAAAAGAACAATCAGACAACATTGTGATTGGTTTGAAATTGATGTTGCAGATGTAGGAATGCTAGTCCTGAAGCTAATCAAGAGAAAAATTAGTTATTTATTTCATGTTTGCTTGTATGGTTCTTCCAGATGTCAACCATTTTTGCCATGGCATTGTTTAATTATTTTGGTAACAAATTGAAACTATTCATGTAATCTATTCCACTTGTGTAACTGTTGCTGTAGGCTGCTTTAATTATAAGCAGTCTATTGTATAATGATAGGTATGTTTTAAAACTTACTTTGAGAGAATTTCAAAGTTTCTCAATTGCCTTTCTAAATTCTTAAGCAATTTTATCGAGTTTTCATTGATATCCCAACAATCTCAACTGCTAATTGAGTGATTTAATAACTGCCAATGAGAACTTTTTATTCTGTTTTTAATTTTAATTCTCTTACAAAAAGATGTGGATTTTTATTTTAGTAACTTGTAGTTTTGCTCTTTTAGTGTTGTTCTACTTCCTTTTTCTTTTTTCATCTTGCTACTTAGCTTACTATGGTCTTATTTAGTACATCCCTGCTATGCCTTACACAAATTAAGTTAAAATTCTTTAGTGTTTACAGCATTCCATCATAGTACTTTAAATCTAAGAGATAATTCTTAAATCAAGATCTGAATAATGACAGCATTAATAAATGATAATAACTATTAGAATATTTCAGTGAAAATCATTCAGTTGATTTCTCAGTTCATACTTTTATTAGTACATGTCCACAGTACATGATGATTTCATTTCTTGTGGAGAGTTGTTACATTTATACAACGCATCTCAATTCTTTTTTCAACCCTTTCCTGTCCTCTCCTTTCCTCTTCATTGCCTTCCCGTTAGAGCTATCTCCCTACTTCCTAGTGTCTCTTATTTTGCTCTGTATTTATATTTTTGGTTTCTCATGTAAGAAAAGCCATGTGATGTTTAAGCTTCTGTGTCTATTTTATTTCACTTAACATGTTCTCAAGGTACATTCATTTTTCTACAGATGACAAAAGTTTATCTTTTATAGCAAAGTAGTACTCTATTGTGTATAAATATGATACTTTTTGTGATCATCTGTTGATGGATACATAGGGTGCTTCTAAGATTTAGCTATTATGAATTGTGCTGCTGTAAGTATAAGTATGCATGTGTCGCTGTGACATTTAATCTTTTAATTCTTTTGGGAGGATAACTAGAAGAAGAGTAGCTAAGGTTTAAACCAGAATATTTTTTATTAATCCAAACTTGTGAGAGTTTAGGATACATCTCATATTAAAATACTTGGTTGACCTATGTATGGTACCCTCCTCATATTGAGGTAATTATAAACTAATAAATAATCAGAAAGTTCCTTTGTAAATAATGAAGTAGAACAAAAGCAGGTAGAAAATTTTGGAGTTTTAGATCTTAGAGCACTTGATAGGAATAGAATAGGCACAACAGACATCCTGCCTGTAGTAGGCACATTTAAAAAGTAAAAAGAAGCAGATAAAGTTATTAACTTTAATAATGTACTTTTATAAGCCAGTATATCCAGAATGTTATTTTAACATATAATGTTTTCAAATTGCTCTTTTTATATTAAGTGTTCAAATTTTGATCTGTATTTTATACTTAATAAATACTAATGCCTGTTATCTCATCTACTTTCTGGTTCCTTCAGTTGCTTAAAAATTACTAAATATTCCTCTATCTCAATTTTCTCATTTTTTAACTAGGCAGTTGCAAGAATTAAATTAGATAATGTACATAATATGTCCATACTGTATAAGTTTTAGTCACTTGCTGAACATGAATATGACAAGGCAAAAAACATACCTTAGGGATTAAATTATTTGTAACTTCCAAATTCCTTTCTCTCTTCTTTGAATATTGCCAGGCCCTGATTTAAAAAACTTTTTAAAATTTTCAGAAAAAGTTATAGGTAAAAGTCTAACTTAATGTTTCCTTTTTCAGTACTAATTTTTATCTCTTTTAAATTCATAAACAGGAAACTTATAAAAATTTTCTTCCATAGCTTTTGGGTGGGCCTTGAGAATTATCGGTGGCTTTCTGATGGGAATAGTATAAATCTTCCATTTTTAAAAATACATTATTGCTGGTTTTGAGCATATTTTTTTTCTCCTGATTTCAGGTTGGGTGGGACTATATCAGCATACAAGATAGTACCAGATGAAATAGAAGAAATCAAGGTATAGTATGGCACTTTTCACCTCTACACAGGCTTCGTATCTTGATGGGAATGTGACAAAAGAACTGCTTTTTCTCATGTCATTGAATCTTTGGTTATGCTACCATTAAATTGCCAGTTATTCTGCTTCATTTGAAAATGTATATGTAATAGATAATCACCATCACATTTCATCTGCCATTTGCAGTGTATTTCTGAGAAAAATATTAGGAAATTCAAAAAAGCACCACTGTCCTGTGAAATTCATTGAGAATCTATAGAAGAAAGCATTCTGCATATGCACTGGTCTGTATAATGTATTACTTTTGTATCTTATTGCAATTTCTTTTCCCTGTAAGGCTTCACCAATAACAAATAATCAGTCTTTTATTAAATATTTCCTGATTTCTTTTTAAAATACAAATGCCAATTTCATTTAAGTATATTTACAATAAATAATTGACCTTATTCTTTACAAATTAGAGCATTGCTATGTTCTTCTGTCTCTGACTTTTATTAAGCCCTGTGAAATATTAATCATGTAGCACAACATGTTGCTCTTGTCTGAATGCAATTTACCATGTATTCAGAACTGAGCTTTTTCAGAAGTGAAATTTAACAATTGGATAACAGTAGACAGGAATAAATAATGCTGTTTATGTTGTTAACAGTTACATATAAAGACCAATAAATTAGTATGCATAATTTGAGTAAAGTTTTAATTATTAAGTTCAGTGTAATTTGTACTGCTTTTACTTTGGTTTAGCCTACTGATCATTATTATGTGATATACTATTATATGATATATTTTAGTGTATCAGCTGTTCTATTGTGTGGTCAACCTCAGGAATTTATACAATTATCTTATTCTACCACCCCCAAAAAAAGTTTCAAAAGATTCCTTCTAACTTGATGTATTGTAATTATGAAGATGAAGGACCAATGGAGAGAAACCTCATTCCAATTTATATCCCTCATTTTTCAGATTTTCAAATGGAAAGATGAACTTGCAAATAATTGTTTGAGGTTTAGTAATCACTCAAAATTTAATCAAGTACTGTTAAAGGATCTGAAACATGATTGTTACTCATTAAAATACATTTTATGGTAAATAAAAAAAACTGTAGAAATTTTATGCACTCAATAAATATATAAAAATGTGAAACATTTTTATTTAAATTCACCATAAAGTTGTTTTGTGTTGTACTACAGTAAAACATGAGTTAATGCACTCATGATAAAAATTCTGACAAAAATAGGTATAGGACCTAACCTCAGACTGGAAAGCAATGTGTGACAAAGCCACAGCCAAGTTCATACAAAATGGGGAAAAACTGAAAACGTTTAAAATCAGGAACAAGAATGCCTCTGTCTACTCTTCTGTTCACTGTAGTTCTCAAAACTTTAGCCAAAACAATCAGGCAAAAGGAAGAAATGAGCAGATTTTGAAAGGAAAGAAAGAAGCCAAACTATCTTTATTTACATATGATATAATCTTTTAAGCAGTAGGCCAAAAAACTCCACCAGAACACTGATAGAGCTAATAAATTCAGGAAAGTAGTGGAATACAAAGTCAACATACACACACACAAAAAAAATGTAATAACTTTCCTATATACTAATAATGAACTCAGAAAATGAAATCAGGAAAATAACCCCTTCATAGTAACTTCAGAAAAATCTATTACCTAGGAATCACCCTAGCCTAGGAGTTTAAGACCTCTATAATAAAAATTGTGGTGCTTTGGAGAAAGTAATTGCAGAGGTCATTACAAAGCAGAAAGACATTTTGTTTTCCTAGAGAGGCAGTTGGTACTATCAGAGTGGCCATATTACCAAAATTGACAAGTAGACTAACTACAATTCCCTTCAACAATATTCTTCACAGAACAAGGGGAAAAAAATTCTAAAATTTGAGTGGAACCAGAAGAGACCAGAGTATCCAAAGCAATCTGAGCAAAAAACAAAATGGAAGATACTGCAATCCCGGATTTCAAGTTATCCTTCACATCTGTAGTAATAGAAATGGCATGTTACTGACACAAAAACTGACAAGTAACCAATGAAATAGAAGACACAGAAACAACATCAAGCACTTTTAGCCATCTGATCTTTGACAGAGGGACTAAAACATAGACAGGAGAAAGATAGCTCTTTAAAAAATGGTGGTAGGGAAACTCTCCATGTGCAGAAAAATGAATCTAGAACCCTATCTCTCATCTTGCACTCAAATCAAATGAAAATGGATCAAAGGCATATATATAAAAGCAGAAAGCCTGAAGCTTCTGGAAGATAACATAGGGAAAACAATTGAGGATATAGGCATTGGCAAGGACTTTCTCAACAGAACTCCAAAAACACAGTAAATAGTATCCAGCACCAACAAATGGGACTATATCAAATTAAGAGGGCTTTGCACTACAAGGGAAATGATGAACAGAGTAAACAGATAACTTATAATTCCCCCAAATGAATGTAGTTAATACGTGTCAGAATCATATGCTAATAAAAGAAGGTAAGAAACAAAAAATATAAATAATTAAAATACATGGTAAGTGATAAAAGTAAGTAAAGGGTTCTGGGGAAATACATAAAAAGGAACCTGGCCATTTGAAAAAGAAAATCAGCAAAGTCCTTCCAAAAGGGAAACTCTGCAAATGCAGAGGCATGGGTACTTGTGGAAAAATGTATAGGAGATAATATGACACCAGATCGTAAGGTATAAAATGAGCCCTAGTGAGATACAGGGTTAGACATGGGTCTTAATGCCATGTTAAGAAATTTGAATTTTATCCTGAAAACTATAGTGTGTGCTTATATGAGTTTAGGAAAGAAAGTACCATACTTAATCTGTTTGGTAATTTTTATAGTTTTGTCAGAATGATGCTGTTTTGCAGAGATCAAGAAGTTCAGAGTAGGAGAAAGGAAACTGGATTGTGGAAATTTGCGCATGGAATGGTAAATACTTGAATTAAGGCAGTAGCAGTGAGGCTGCAGAAAAAAATGGGTTCAGAAATACAATTTAGGAATACCGACTAGTTCTTTGGTCATTTTTAGGGGAAGAGAAAAGGTTAACTCAGATTTCTGGCTTGGGAGAACGACTATTGTTTGCTGTTAATTTAAAAGTGAACATACTAGAGAGGGAATACTTTTGAGAGCAAAGAGTAAATTTTAGACCGATTGAATTTGAGGTCTCTCTCAGATAACTACATACCCACTATGATACTGGATAAATCAGCCTGGGATTCAGAAGACAAATGCAGTCTACTGATTGATTTTGGAACTTGAACTCACACAATGGTTAGCTGAGGCTACGCTATTGAATAGAATCACATGGGAAAGTTATATGAGGTAATAATAGTGGACCAAAGATGTAGCACTGTCCTAAAACTGAGTATTCATACATATGCTATTTAATTAGTTGGCTTGCACAAATGCTGTCTCTTTTAATGGTGACTAGTCACTAAATTTTTTATTTTTTTTAAAAAAAGCTCTAGAGTTATGAATTGTCTCTCAAGGGATTCCTTTAAAAATGTGGTTTTTGGTTATTAAGTATCATGATTTTTCCATCAATTACTGCCATTATATCGAAAGTAACTTTCAGATACCTTGATCCCTAAGGTGTAATAGATGGGCAATTGATCATGCTGTCACATGAAGGAAAAAAAAAACTTCATGAGCTGTTTTATCCACATTTCTTGGCATCATTAGCATTTTCTGATAAAATCTGGTATGCTCTCTTTTGCCCACCCACAATGTTCTAGCTAGGTAATTAGAGTGACACGTGTGAAAGGTGAAAGATGGAAAAATAGCTCCATGATCAGCCCTACCAAGATAAGCAGATGTTATGGCCCCCACAAAACTTCATGTCCTCATAGATAGGGCTTTTCAGAGGTAGCTGGATCTAGGGTGTGTGTATATTAAGGATGTGATACTGGGATTAAGGGCTGTGGTACTCAGTTAATCCACAAATTGGTTTATCGTAGTTCTGGCTATGGGTAATGAGAAGCCCCACACTGGGTATGGGTGGCATCAACCAAAAGGCTTGTAGCCTGGATAGGGGAAAAGGGAAAAGGGAGGCTTGCTGCTCCTGTTTGCTGCCTGCCCTGCCATGGATTTTTTTGTCCTCTGCCACGCCATTCTGCCTTGGAGCCAGCCACTTATGGACTGAAACCTCTACAAACTGTGAACTGAAATGAATATTTCCTCCTGTAACTTGCAAGTGTTGGGAATTTGGTCTCAACAGTGAGAAAAGTAACCAAAACATGTAAGGGATAAATAACCCTGATACCTGCTTGTGTTTGACTCATAAATTATAAGTTGTGGGGGAAGTAAGTTTTTCTATTGATATTTAGCTTAAGTAAGATCAGCACTGCTGAAAAGGTGTTTTATTCTCTTAAGTAACTCTTGTCTTGATCTTTTAGCTGGACAAAATGGCTTTTGTATGACTATTTTTGTTGTTGTTGTTGTTGTTGTTGTTTGTGGCTCTTAGTGGTTCTACCACCATATCCAGAAAACAGTATATGGAGATAATAAGGAAACCCAAAGAACTCACTGCCACATTATTTCTCAAGTTCTAAAGTTCTTGGGAAGTCCGCCTTTTTCTTTCTTTTTCTCTTTCTTTCTTTCTTTTTTTAAATTTCTGTTTATTTCCCAATACCCAGAAAGTTTAGCATTATAATACCATATGTTATGGTACTCAGTGTATGTTCTGGAAGTACTTTAACACAGTTATATTTAAAATGTAGAAAGATAAAAGTACCTAAGTGTAAGTAAGGTTTCTGCATTTCACGTGAAATGGTGAAGCGTCAGTACCAGTACAAGGTAAGTTTATCTGTGTATTTTAATACCTAGATAGCAGTGGTGGCAAACCTATGGCATGTGTGCTCCAGCTAGGTGTTTGTTATTATTGAAAGTTCTAAAAGGTTTGCCATCACATCCCTAGAGTGATCACTAAGAAATTTATAAAAGTAATATACTCAAAGTACTACAAACAAAAATGGAATCCTGATGCCTGTTTAAGTGATTTACAGTAAAGCTAGCATATATGAACAGGAATAAGGAACAAAGGGCAGAAATGGAAAATGACTTTACAAGTGGTAGGCTTAAGTCTTATGATATCAATAATTACCTTAAATATAAATAATCAAAATATGCCAACTAAACAATGTAAATTTGACATAATGAAGGTTTTCTCAGTGAACTGATAAATGATATTCTCAAGAAATGGATTTCTAAAACAATGACTTAGGAAGGTTGAAAGTAAAAGGATCAAAAAGATATAACTTCCAAGTATTAATTTTTAAAAAGGCAAGTAGAAATGGCTATATTAATATCAGCCATGCAAACTTCAGGACAAAGGTATTACTGGATTCAGTAGGGACATTATATTATGCAAAAGGATCAATCCACAAAAAAGATAGTGTTCATAAAAAGTGTCTGCACCAAAAATTGACATATATAGAATACATCACCTAAAATTAAACAGTATACTTGAAACGTTTACCAAAAAAAAAGCCACAAACAAGAAACTATATCCTGAGCCGTAAGATAAACCACAACAAATATTTTTAAATGAAAATTGTGTATAATGTCTTCACATGATAATAGAACTAAAACAAATAACACAAAGATAAAAGAAAAATCTCTAACATATGAGAATGAAAAGCCATGCTTATAAATAATCTGTAAATCAAGAGAACATCTCACATATGGAAGGCAGCTAAAGCAGGGCTGAGAGGACAATGTGCAACACGGCATGTTTGCATTAAAGAAGAAAGTTTTCATATAAATAACCTAAGTGTCTCCCCGAAGAAACAAGAAAAAAGACCTGCAAAATAAACTCAAAACAAAGAAAGGCAATAATTAAAGTATTGGAAACAAGAAAATAATTCAGAAAGCTGAATGAAATTAAAAGCTCGTTCTTTTAAAAGCTGGTTCTTAATAAAATTGATAAATCTTTTGCTACACTGACAGATAAAGAAGAAAGATTACATAAGGTACTATTGCATTGCTATACTATTCTTGAAATGTCAAAATTCTAGACTTAAAATATACTAGTAGAGTCAGACAGAAAAGAAATAGGATGAAAGATTTCTATGTATATAAAATGGTAACATGAATATTTGTGATGGAGATGTTATATATCTGCACTGTAATGATGGGCACACAAAGCTACATAATAAAAGAGTATAGAAGAAATACATACAAATGCATATAAAGTTGGTGCAACCTAAATAAGGGTGATGGACTGTCTCAATGTCTGATTTTTGGTTGTTGCTGTATTATAGGTATGCAAGTTGTTACCATTGGAAAAAATTGGTTGAAAGATGAAGATATGACTTCTGGATTATTTTTTATTACTTTCTGATAATCTATAAAACATTTTTAAAATATTCAAACTAAAATTTGCATAAACGTTTAATAAGTTTACCTTTAATTTGAGAAGTGAAGATATCTATACAAAGTGAGTTCTTGCATTCAAAAATGTAATTAAAATCTGCCATAAAATCATTTAGTTTTGCTCATACTGATCTTTTAAATTTCTATTATAGTTGTATTAGTCTATCCTATTTTTATTTTCTTCTATAAGTGGAATGTTTTCTCTATAATTTTATTTTAAGCATATAAGTATTTTCTCTTTATTTTTAACTTTCTAATCTATATTTTCATATTAACATAATGGAAGTATAAGATACTTTTAAAATTGGATAGTCAAAAAACCCACTTTTACAAATAGTGCCGAAGAACTGTGTGAGCCTTTTTGCCAGTGAAACAACCATAATTGATGAAAATTATAATGAAACTACCATTTAAAGTATCTGGATGTTGTTGTAATGCCCTGCTGCAAATAAAGAAACATGCATTCAAGTAAAACTACTAAATGTAAGATAAAACAGAGTTTATGGCACTTTAGCAACCTAATCTTTCTCCTACCGTGATTCAGCCTGATGGAAGATTTACTGTGGGCAGATAGGACCTCCAGTATGGAGCCGTGTCTCTCCTTACCCTCTGTTAAGGTAAACAGTATTTCTCTGAGATAGACAAGCACCCATCATTTATCATGCCATCAACTCTGATCTATAAAGGCTAAATTTCTGATCAGCTTGTCTGATACATTAGTTCTTCCAGCCTCCACCTAGCCCTCACTCATAGTGATATAGGGGAAAGAAATTCCCAACCTGCTAGATGTCCAGTACGAGTTCATGTTCTCTAAAATCAAAGAGTGAATTCTAGGAGCAACAGAGGTTAAGAGCAGAATATATTTTCGGGGAAAGAAAGCTTCTGTCTGGGAGACAGAAGGGACCCCAAGTGGGTTGTTGAGAGCTCTGTTTTTTCAAGAGGTTTTTATAGAGCAAAACCGAGGGGTGAAGTGGGTCCAAGGTAGGGAAAAATGGGAAATCACAAAGTGGACATGAGATGGGACAAAACTGTGGTCAACCAAATTGCAAGCATAACTAAATGGGGATCAAATGAGGGAGCAAGTCATATAGCAAGAGGGCCTGAAACAGAACAGGGACTTTTTCCTGGGTAGGGTGGGTCAGTGGCTTTTTCTTGCTTTCCCAAGGTGATCAATACCTATTTAGAATATCAGTCATTATTGTTTATTCTTATGGGAAGTATGTGAGTGCATTCCTTTCATTTTTTGTCTTGAGTTCAGGCCCACAGCAGATGTGTCTGTATCTCCTCCACAGTTGCAGTGTATCCAGTCTTTTGCAGTGGTTCCTTCAAGAACCTTGCCAAGTCCGTCTAGTGTATAATGTTTCTACCTAATTTAGCTGTCTGTAAAAATAGCAAAAAGCTCTAGATCTGGGCGGTAGTATTACAATACTGTAATCCCAATCACTCTTACCACATCATTCTCATAAGTCAGAACATCCAAATCAGGAGAGTTCAACCAAGGGCTACCACCATTGCACAGCATTTAGAACAGTGGCTCAGATATATGTTTGCAGACAGGGTTAGTCCATAAGAACAGTTTGCAACCAAAATCTTTGGAAGAAACTGACCTTACCTGAAACAGAATGTGAAGAATGTCAAACTAAAGAATTCTTTAAAACAATTAATTCCTTAAAATCTACTTGTTGATAGGTTTATAATCAAGAAGAAGCAGATCGTTGTTTATAAGAGTAGAAAACTAAACCAACTAGTTTATCAGAAATATCCTGGAAAAAACATCACTAAAAAGAGTCCTCCCAGATTAGTACAAATTTAAAGTCTGGACTGAAGAACTATCCCTGCTTGAATTTTACTAAATCAGTCTATGAAGTATCTTTGTACCAGGATATTGTTTAAAACAGTAATAACAGTTAGTGGACAGGTAGTAGTGAAAATTAATAGGGTCTTAACAACCCAATGTGATGAAGGAATAAGGGCAAATAGCTTAACAGAAAGATAGGGAAAGAAAAGAAATAACAGAGTTCTCGTGAAACAAAGATAGTCATACTGAGGTGATAATTACAATGTTCATGCCTAGGCTGAGCCCTCTGACAAGTAACATCAGAGACTTCACTTTGGATAGAAATAAACTTTACAGAATTAACCTAGTGAGTTCAGTAAACAAGCAAGCAAATGACAGCAAAGAGAGAGAGGAAGGGGGAGAGAGAGAAAATAAAAAAGACTTAAAGAGGAATCAGTATCCAGAGTTTCTATAGTATCTTATATAAGATATCTAGTTTAAAAAAAAAAATATATATATATATATAAGACATAAAGAATGTGACCCATATACAGGAAATCAAACAAAAGAAACTACATCAGGTTCTAAATATTAAATTGTATAAATAAATTTCATAGCAACCTATGTCCAAAAGAGAGAACTATAGGAACCTGTGAGTAAAAAAAAAAAAAAAGCTATAATGACAATGTGTCATCACACGTTGTATTAGATTTCTCCATAGGAGCAGAATCAATAGGACACATACAGATATCCAAGAGAAGATTAATTTTGAGAATTGGATCATGTGGTAATGGAAGTCAAGAAATTTCATACTATATCATTTGCAAGCTGGCAACCAGGAAGACCAGTGGTATAAATCAAGCTGACTCCAAAGAATTGAGAGCCAGGGGAGTGGGTGATGCAACTCCTGTTTTGAAGCCAAATGCTTGAAAACTGCAGACTGTTGATATAATTCTCAGGGTCAAACCCTTGGAGAACCAGAAACTTCATGGTCAGAGTGTTACCAGCTTTTCAGTCCCAGAGAAATTTCTCCCAGATTCTTGGTGTCTTCAACAAAAAAATGGACAAAGCAGCAACAACAAAAAAAGGCAGTGAGGATTTACATTTATTTAAAGAGGGAAAGACATACGCTCTGCAGAGTGAGAGCAGGCCAGTTAAAGGCTCACAGTAGCCATGAGATTAATGGTGGAGTTATTTTGTATCTTTCTAGATTGATTCTCTCCCATGCAAACAAGACATTTGAGAGGACTGTCCCATCAGAAACTCACTTGGGTTCACATTGAATCTAAAATGTTCAAATTCCTGCTTGGTTTCCCACCAAATGTAAATGAAGAATTGAAGAAAACACTTCCTGATTGGTTCCCTGTACAGTGCTACAGGGGCATTCTGAATTGTATGTTTTGGGCATGTGTTCTGGATCTCTGTGGTTGGTAGGTTACACCCATTTGCTCAACCAGTTTCTCTTACCCTAATCTCCTATCTCAAAAGGACAGGTGAAGTTGGAGTTCCTTAGGGGAGAAAGAAGAGGAGAGAGGAGCCAGTGTTGACGTTTTGTTCTGTTTGGGCCTCAGACTGGATAGTATATGCCCTCCACTTTTAGTGAGGATCCACTGATTCAAATGGTAATCTCTACTAGAAACACTCAAAGACACAGAAGCAATGTTTTAACAGTCTGAGCATTTTAAGATTGATGCATCATATTAGCTGCAATGAATGGAGAATATCAATAAAGATGGATTGTTTTAAATTAAAAGAACCAAATCTGGTTAAAGAGATGAAAGTAAAATACCTGAAATGGAACATTATTTATAGGGATTCAATAACAAATTTGAGTTAGCAGAAGAAAAAAACGAGTGAACTTGAAGACAAAACATTAGAATTTGTTCAAGTCAAAGAACAGAGAGAAAAGTAAACTGAACAGTCTCAGAAATTTGGAACACAATTAAACCCACCAACATTTGCATAGTAAGTACAAAGAAAAGCAGAAAACTAATTTAAGAAATAATGACTGAAACTTCACAAATTTTGTTGCATAAATTTGTACATCCAAGAAGCTCAGTCACTTCCAAATATGATAAACTCACAGAGGTCAACACCACATACCATCATAAAAGACCTGAAAGACATAAAGAAAATTTTGAAAATGGAAGAGAAAAATTATTCCTCATATAAAGTGAACCCCAGTAAAATTAATGAGTTGTCATCAATAAATGGGCCTGTAGTAGAATGACATCTGCAAAGGATTGAAAGAAAGGAATTGCCCTCCAGCCACAAATCTCATATCCATGAAAAGTATTTTTGAAAGTGAAAGTAAAATATATTCTTAAAGAAAATCAAGGCAGCCAGCAAGCAAACCTGTGCCCAGGCAGCACATCCCTCACACCAGAGACCTCTGCAGCTGTTGGACCTGCATCCTAGAAGCACTTCCCCCACCATGGAGACCTCTGCAGCCAGCCAGAGGACCTGTACACCAGCAGCACTTCCGCCACCCCAAAGACCTGTGTAGCCTGTGGATCATTGACAGCAGCACCTCCCTCTCCAACCCAGTGAGTTCAACGGCTCAGGGACCATCAGCATCCTGTTCACCACCTACAGAACCCTGGTGTGCTGATGGAAGCCTCAGCAATCCCTCACCCACCCAGAGGACCTCAGCGGGCCTGCCACTGAGTGTTGAGTTTCCCTCTCAAGTAGAGGATATCAGTGGGTCAGCAGAAGCAGCAACAAGCCCTCCCCTTCAGCTGTAGAATTTTGGAAGCCTGGCAGGAGTGTGTGTGTGAGTCCTTCTTCCATAAGAAAACACAGGGTGGGTTGAAGAGAGGGCTGACAAGGCCTCCCCCAGTCTGGAGAAACTTGAAAGGGCCTAGGATACTCCGTGTGACACAGTAGGGTCCCAGTTGAGGCACACAATATAGCCAGGTAAATCTGGCAGTGAGGAACAGCCTAAAACCACAGTAACAATAGGAGCTAAGGGTTGGCTTACATCAATACTCCTAGGCTAGTCAGCCTAGGGAGAATATAAGACTCAGCTAAAAGGAACTGCAGGAGGACTCCAGGTGAATGACCCTTCCACGTTATTGAGGGACTCAGCAATCAGACAAAAATCACCCATACAGTAGGACCCTAAGAAAAACATGACAGTCACTGGAGACTAGTGGGGTTGAAAGACCAAAATATTAACCCAAGAGGGGAAAATGACAAGATGAAAAAGCAAAATGCAGTCTCAAATGTCCAGTCCATCAGGAACAAGTATAGGGGACATTGAAATATAAGACATTGAAAGTCACACACCTGAAATTTCTGGAAAGATAGCAAGTGAAACAAAGAAACAAATTCATGAAGCTATAGAGGAAATCAGATTAGAAATAATCTCTCAGGTAAAGAAAGAAATGACAACCTCAGTAAAGGAATTACTCGGCATAGCAACTTAGGAAACAAGGAGAATGCATGAAACAAATTCAAAGAGATATCCAGAAAATACAAAACTCGATTGAAAGCTGGCAAAACTGTTTAAATGAAGCTGAGGACAGACTTTCAGTCCTTGAAGACAGGATCGCAGCTAGCAATCATGAAAGAAAGAACTTGTAAAAATAACAAGGGAGCATGAAATAACATTTCAACAGCTTCAGGATGATGCAAAGAAAACAAATGTAACACTGATAGGTAGGAATCAATGCAACTGACTTAAAAAAGCTATTCGCAGAAGTACTAATGGAAAATTTCCCAAACATGGGGAAAGAATCTGATATGCAAGTAAGTGAGGCATATAGAATGCCAAACAGTCATAACCAAAATAAATCTACACCCAGACATATAATAATTAACATCCAAGACATACAGCATAAAAACAGAATACTAAAAGCTGTTAGAGAAAAGACACAACTCACCTATCAAGGAAAACCCATTAGAATCACAGCAGACTGTTCAGCACACTCAAGTTAAGACAAGCTTGAAGTGAAGAATTTAAGCCCTGAAAGAAAACAACTTTCAACCCAGATTGATGTAACCTGCAAAATTTTCTTTCAAAATTGATGGACAAATAAGATACTTCCATGACTAAGAGCAACTGAAGAAATTCATGTCCACCAAGCCAACCCTAGAAAGAATATTGAAAGACATACTGGAGAGACACAGAAATGACTACAACTCCCAGAACAACAATAGGAAGCAACAACCAGGCAGCGTAAGCAGTTAAACAAGGGGCAAAAGCAGGAAACCAACAACTGGAAAACAACATGACAAAGTTAAGCCAGTACGTATCAGTTATATCTATCAATGTAAATGGCCACAATTCACCAATTAAAAGACATAGGCTGACAGAGTGGATCAAGAAACAGGATCCAGCAATATGCTGTATACAAGAAACACATCTGACTCAGAAGAAAACTCGAAGACTAAAAGTCAAAGGATGGAAAACAATATTCTGTGTGACAGGACTGCAGAAAAAAGCTATTCTGTTTGCAGGCAGTGTGAACTCCAAACTAAAAATGATCAAAAGAGATAAAGAAGTTCTTGTTAGGGGGAAAATTCAAGAGAAAGAGCTAAAAATTTTAAATATATATGAGCAAAATTCTGTAGCACCAAACTATATATGACAAATACTAATGGACATGAAAAACCAAATACGCAATAACACAATTGTAACAGGGGACCTTAATACCCCATTGTCAAATGGAGATAGATCAACTACATAAAAAGTTGGCAAAGAAATGACAGAACTGAGTCAAACCTGTGAACAAATGGACTTAGTAGATGTTTACAGAGTGTTTCCCCCAAAACATCAGAATACACATTTTCCTCAGCTGCACATGGGATGTTCTCTAAAATAGACTGTGTCAGTTACTTTTCATTCGTTACTGAGGCAAAATACCTGATGTGCAAAATTAGGGAAGGAAAGGTTTATTTCTTACATTTCTCAGGGGTTCCAGTTCATACTTAGTTGGCTCCAAGGCAGAATGGCATGGCGGGACAGCCATTCATGGCAGCTGCCAAACAGCAAGGTGAACCAGCGAGAGAGAAAGAGAGACAAGCCTTCATCTTGCACTTACGCTGTCTGTTGGCTCCACCCCTGGGCAAGTGCAGCACTCACATCACCAATCCCAGCACTAGACAACAAACCAATCACAAATGCCAAACTCAGCCCCGTCCAAATTACATGAGGCCTTGGGGTGGGGGGGTCACAGAACAAACCCATACATTCCACCCCTGGGACCCCAAGGACTTATGTATATCCTTTATACAGAAGACATTTAATTCATCTCCAAGAGTTACCAAAGTCTTAACAGTTTCAGCATTGCTGAAAAGTCCAAGTCCCAAATCTCCTCCAAGATCTATGGCAAACTCTTATTTGTAACCCCCTGTGCAAATGAAAACGAGGTTAAACACTTCCAACATATAAAGGCACAAGATAAACATTATATTTACAAAAGTTACAAATGGGAATACAATGCATTGGATCCAAAGCAAGTCCAAAATCCAGCAGGGCAAACATTAACTCCTGAATTTCTACACTCAGCATCTGAAGCTATCTGGTTACAAGCTCTAAAAGATTTGAGTGAGTCCACCCCACGGCACTTTCAGTTTTAACTTCCATAACGTTCCTTGGATGATCCATGTTCATGGCTTTTTCAAACTTCTGGGTTTTCCATTGTATCCTTGGCTTCACTCTTACATCTTTACGTATTGCCCTCTGCAGTTGGGGTGGAATCAAAAGAGCTGGTTCTTTGAGAGAATAAACAAAATTGATAAGCCTCTAGCCAACGTTATCAAGAAAAAGAAAGAAAAAACTCAAATTCATGCAATAAGGAGTGAAAAGGGAGGAGTTACTACAGATCCCATGGAAATTCAGAAGATCATGAATACCTACTTTGAAAATCTTTACTCACACGGGGTGGAAAACAGAAGAAATGGACAAATTCCTAGAAACATATGAACTACCAAAGCTGAGTCAAGAAGATTTAACAATTTTGAATAACCTAATGTTCGCTACTGAAATTGAAAACATAATAAAAAATTTACCAACAAAGAAAAGCTCAGGTCCTGATGGATTCACAGCTGAATTCTACAAGAAATTTAGAGTAGATTTAATGCCAATACTACTCAAACTCTTCAATGAAATTGAAAAGGAAATAATCCTCCCTAATTCATTCCTGGAGGCAAGTATTACTCTGATACCAAAACCAGACAAAGACCCAACCAAAAAGGAGAACTATAGGCCAATTTCCCTAATAAACATCAATGCCAAGATTCTCAATAAAATACTGGCAAATAGAATGCAGCAAATCATCAAGAAGGTTATACATCATGGCCAAGTGAGTGATGCAGTGATGGATTAACATATACAAATCAATAAATTAATACACCACATCAGTAGTGCCAAAGACAAAAATCACATGATCATCTCATTAGACACAGAAAAAGCTTTTGATAAAGTTCAACTCTTGTTCATGATAAAAACCTTACATAAACTTGGAATAGATGATATCTACCTCAATCTGATAAAAGCCACCTACGACAAACCAACAGCCAACATTATAGTAAATGGACAGAAACTGAAAGCTTTCACTCTAAGATCAGGAACAAGACAAGGATGTCCACTATCACCACTCCTATTTACATAGTTCTAGAAACATTAGCCAGAGCAATCAGACAAGAGAGAGAAATAAAAGGAATAAAGATAGGAAAGGATGAAATTAAATTATCACTATTTGCAGATGATATGATGCTCCACATAGAAGATCATAAAATTTCCATCAAAAGGCTACTAGAGTTAATAAACAAATTTAGCAGTGTAGCTGGATACAAAGTCAGCACTCAAAAATCAGTGGCATTCCTGTACACAAACAACAAACTCACTGAGAGAGAAATTATGGGGATAACACCTTTCACTGTAGCATCCAAAAAATGAAATATTTAGGTATCAACCCAACAAAGATTGTAAAAGACCTATATGCTGGAAACTATAGTACTCTAAAAAAGGAGTTTGAAAAGGATGCTAGAAAATGGAAAGATATCCCTTGCTGTTGGTTAGGGAGACCCAACATTGTGAAGATGGCCATACTCCCAAAACTTATACTGATTTTATGCAATCCCAATCAAAATACCATTAACATACCTAACAGGTGTAGAGAAAACACTCCTAAAATTCATCTGGAACCAGAAGAGGCCTAGAATAGCAAAGGCAATTCTAGGCAACAAAAGCAAGGCAGGAGGCATCTCAATCCCTGACTTGAAAGTATACGACAAATTTACAGTGATAAAATCAGCATGGCATTTGCAAAAAAATAGACCTGTGGGTCTATGGAACAGATGAGAACATGCAAATAGAACTAAAAAAACACTCAGCCATCTTATTTTTGACAAACAGGCTAAGCATGTTTACTGGAAGAAAGATAGCCTCTTTAATAAATGGTGCTAGAAAAATTGGCTTTACACATGCTGAAGAATGAAACTAGCCCCATGTCTATCACCATGCACTAAACTAAAATCAAAGTAAGCCAAAGATTTAAGTATTAAAATGGAAACACTAAATTTACTGGAAGACAAGGTAGGTAAAAATGTTGAAGACATAGGGATAGGCAAAGAATTAATGAACAAAATGCAAACCACACGCAAGTACTTCAAAGAATCAACAACTGGGATCTCATCTTATTAAAAAGTTTTTGCACTTCAAAAGAAATCACCAACAGAGTGAAAGAAAACCCACAGAATGGGAAAGCATTTTAGCCAACTGTCCCTCAGACAAAGGACTTACATCCAGAACATATAAAGAATTGAAAAACATCAGGCCCCCAAAATTCAAAGACCCATTCCAAAAATGAGCATCTGAGATAAAGAAATACAAATGGCAAATAAATACATAAAGAAATGTTCAGCATCACTGGTCATTCAAGAAATACAAATGAAAACAATGTTGAGATTCCATCTCATTCCAGAAAGATTGGCTGCCATCAGAAAATCAACTGATAACAAATGTTGGCGGAGCTGTGGGGAAAAAGGAACCCTTCTCCAGTATTGGTGGGAGTGTAGACTGGTGTGACCACTGTGGAAATCGGTATGGAATTTCCTCAAAAAACTAGTATTGGAAGTTCCATTCAATCCAGCTATTTCCCTTCTGGGTATTTTCCCAGAAAAATTGAAAGTGTCATGTCAGCAATATATGTGCACCCATGTTTGTAGCAGCACAATTTGTGATAGCTAAGTCTTGGAAACAACCAAAATGCCCATCACCTGCAGAATGGATGAAAAAGATGCAGTATTTTAATACAATGGAATATTACTCAGCTATAAAAAAGGATGCTCTTGAGGCTTTTATAGATAAATGGAGGCAACTTGAGACTATGCTAATAAGTGCAATAAATCAGACTCATATTGTCTCCCTAGGGTACAAAATAAATAAGAATTAAACTGGAAGTGTAATGAGATCCAAAATGTACAACAGATATTGTAATAAGGAAAGGGAAAGAAAGTCTCAAAATTAAAGGACAGCTATGATAGGGGAAAGAAGAAATGGAAGACACGAATAGGTTATAATGTTTGCAGATACACACATAGAACTATGTGTATGTATAATGATGCAAGATAAGTATACTAATTCTCTGTTTATCAGAAAGAATAGTTTGTGTTGTCATTGTTTGATTGTCTGATTATTTTTTATGCCTAGATTTCATAACTTGAAAAACTACTACAATAACAATATGTAATATATTGACTAGTATTGATTTCTTAAATTTTTTTGAAATTCTGTATTCTACTTTTTTTGTTTTGCTTTTTAAAATAAATAAAATCACTAGAATTTAAATTTCTATTTCCTAAAATAAACTTGTATTGTATTAACATGTTATATATGTTGTGCACATAAAGAAGTATATAGATTATTAAGTATAAAGCTTGACAGATTTGTATCATGCCTATCCAAGTACCACTCAAATCTTCCTGCACCCCCTATCAATCACTACATCTTCCATCTTCCCCAAAGTTATAACTAGCCTCATTTCTCACAGCATGAATTATCTTTGTTTTGAACTTTACATCAGTGGAACTGTTGCTGTATCTTTTGTTTCAATACATTATATACCAATTTATTTATTTACTCTTTTGTTTAAAGATATTTGAACTGTTGTCAGTTAGAGGACATTGTAAATAAATTTGCAGAAAATAGCGTTGTACATGCCTTTTGGTGCATGTATATACACATTCCCGTTAGATAGCCACTCAGTAGTTCAGGTAGATATGGACTAAAAAAGCTGAGTCAGAGTATGCAAATGAATTCTGAATACTAGGTTCTTCAGTTTTCCCAAGTGGATATACCAATTTATACTCCTTCAGTATGTTACAATCATTCCAGCTTGCTTTGTCGATTTTTATTGTGGTCATTTTAGAAAGCAAATAGTGACACCTGAATATGGTTTTAATTTTTTCCCTGATAACTGATGTTACTGAGGATCTTTACATGTTCTTCTTGGCCATTTAGATGTCCTGTTTTGTGAAGTACCTGTTTAAATCTTTTCTACTCTTCAAAGATTAGATTAACTGTCTTTTATTTATTAGTAGATATTTACTGGATATAAATCCATTGATATGTATGTATATTACTGCTTCTTACTCCCATTCTGTTGCTGTTTGTTTTACTCTCTTAAGAGTTTCTTTGCTGAATAGAAATTCCTAATTTGAATAGGTTGTCTATCAATCTTTCAGTTATGTTTAGTGAGAAAATATAATGATGAAATGAATGATCCTGAAGGAGTTAGGTGTGTATGCAAGAGAATGTCATATTGAATTACAAAGTATAAGTTGCATATAAAATTTATGTGTAAATTTTTAGAGTACAGAGTACACCATGGGTAGAAGGCCAAGGAATTCCTCATAAGTAGTATAAGAAAAAAGAAACATGAGCAAAATACTAACCACAAATAAACATGATGGTTTTTCAAAGTACAGTTTGGCTAAAGACAGGTGTTTATCAAGAATAATTATGAGATAAAGCAGGAAATTTGCACTGGAATCACATTACAGAGGATGCATATTTCTTAGTCACAAAAGAAATTTCTAAAGATTTTGAACCAAAAGAAAATCATTTTCAAATTTGCTTTAGGGGATTTACTGTTCTTATCACAGTGGATTGAAAGGTGGCATAAAGGCAGACCACTTAGTTTGTTCTGCCTGAATGATAATATAGAGAATAAGTTTATCAGTAGCAACAAGAATGGAAAATATTAGAGGTACTTTACTGTGATAAAACAAACTCTCATCCTTTAAAGAATTGTGACAATATATGCATCTTTTTTTTTCAATATATGCATCTTAACCATTCTGAGGTTTTCTAAAAGCACAGGTAATGAAACTTACCTGTAGAGAATAACAAAATGCATTGTTGTCATTGTGAGGATTAAATATTTTTACTCAACATACTTTACATAGTAAGTGCATAGTAAATGACAAATGATCACCATGTAATGTGATCCTAATAGACTGGAGAAGTGACAGGTAGAAATAAAGATTAATTCAAATTTTTTTTAACTTAACTGAATTCACGAAAGCCTAAATCTCTGAACTGAGGAATAAAAAAGAAATAGAGCATATTTTGTGGAAAATAATGAGTTTTAGAAGTCTTTCAAGAATGCAGGTGAGAACGTACCTACTTCTGTTTTGTTCATTGGAAATGATTTTCATCTGTGTTATTTTGTTTTCTGGTACTATTCACTTATTTGAGAGCCCACTTTTCTTGGAATAGGATAGTCCAGAGCATATGATGGTAAAAATACAATACTTTCAAGTATAAATAACATCAAATAGCTACAGATTTTTGTCTCTACTATACTTTTTGTCTTCTGGCCCCCACCCATTTTTAAAAGTAGAACTTAGCATACCATTGTATAATGTGAAGTAGGTAATTTTCTTCTGAAGTCAGACATTCTGATCTGGTTAATAGAAAAGTTCTTGGCTCTGTTTGGAAAGATAACTTAAATCCATCTGTCTTTCTGTGATTTTTTGCTGTGAATGGATCAGTGATCTATTGTTTCTCTAATTACTACATATCCATATAAGGAAATCTTCAGATCTAAAATTCTGTCAGACCTTGTATATAAGGCTAGTAATCTAAATTTCAGATGTATATTGTTAAGAATTTATTAAACAGTTAAATAAATTACATAATAGATGTTACCTCTGTTCAATTACTTGTCTAAGAATATTCAGCTTGAATTTAAATGTTCAAGGAAAAGCCACATCATATATGAAGCTTTTTTCAGAAATATGTCATTAACATGTCAGAGAAAATGTTAACTGCAACAGAAATTTTTGTTTCCTATTTATTATATAATTTCAATATAAAAATCACATTCTCATATCAAACTTTGATGCACCCAGAAGTCAGTTACAAATAATATGGTTTCACCAAATATCTTTGCTTCCTTAATAGTTTGGTGATATTTTTATATTGGCACATAGAAACAAGTATTTTTTTTTATTTCCTCTTATAAGACCAGAATTACAGTACATGTTTTTTTAATTACCAAGTATTACTTCTACATTCCAATGGAATTCAGTGTAACATTTCAGTAACTGCATGCAACATATACTGATCATATCCAGCTTCCCCTTAGCCAGCCTCATCTTCCTAACGCACCAGCCATTGTCAATCATTATTCTGTATTCAGATTGTGGTTTGGCTTTTTAATTCTGTTGATTGATTTGAGTTGTTTTCCACATATAAAGGAGAACATATGGTACTTGCCCTTCTATTTTTGGTTTATTTCATTTAATATATTCCCTCCAGTTACATCCATTTCACTGCAAAGGGCAGGACTTCATTCCTGTTTATGGTTGAATAATACACTATTTTATAGATATACCATATTTTTACCTATTCATCTACTGATTTGTTTTTCCTGTGGTTTGCATTTCAGATCATATCCAAAAACATTACTGCTTATGCCAATGTCTTGAAATCTTTCCCTTATATTTCTTTCTACAAGTTTTATTGTTCTTAGCATAGATTTTAACATTTATGTCTTTTATCCATTTTTCAGTTGATTTTCATGTAGAGTGAGAGGGGTGAAAATTTAATCTTCTACATATAGATTCACATTTTTCCCAGCACCATTGATTTTTATATGCTATTCCTTCACGAATCTATGTTTTTGGCAACCATTTTCAAAATCAATTGACTATAGACTTGTAAGTATATTTCTGGGATCTCTGTTTTGTTCTGTTGGTCTTTAAGTCTGTTTTTATGGAAGTACCATGCTGTTTTGATTACTGTTGGTCTGTAGTATGCCTGAAATTTGGTATTGCGTTGCCTCCAGCTTTGTTCTTTTTGCTCAACTTTTCTTCAGCTATTTGGTCTTTTGTGCTTCAGTATGAATTTTAGAATTTTTTCTAGTTTTGGGAAGAATGTCACTAGTATTTTGATGCAGATTGGTTTGAATCTGTAAATCACATCGGATAGTATAGATATTTTAATGTTATGATCTATGAACATGAAAGGTCTTTCTATATTATTGCATCTTCAGTTTTTTTTAATCTGTTTTATAATTTTAGTTGTAGAGATCTTTCACTTCCTTAGTTAAATTTATTCCTGGGTTGCTTTGCTTTGCTTTTTTTTTTTTTTTTTTTTTTTTTTTTTTTTTTTTTTTTTTTTTTTTTTTTTTTTTTTTTTTTTTTTTTTTTTTTTTTTTTTTTTTTTTTTTTTGGCAGTATTATGAATGAGATTTGTTTACATTATTTATTTTTCAGAACTCATTACTGGTGTATAAAAATGCTGCTTTTTGTGTTAATTTCATATCCTGTAACATTATTCAATTCATTTGTAAGTATAGAATTGTATCATCTGAAAAGACAGATAATTCGACTTTCTACCTTCTATTTGTACATTTCTTTTTCTTACGTAATTATGCTGGTTAAAACTTTTAGTACTATGTCGAATAAAGACAGTACAAACCCACCACAAACATCATGCTAAATGTGGAAAAGCTGAAAATTTTTGCTGTGGTTGTTGGATCCTTGTCTGGTTTTTGTATCAGGTAATGTTGGCCTTGTCATATGCATTTGGAAGGGTTTCCTCCCTTCCAATTCATTACAATAGATTGAGAATAATCAACATTGTCTGCAGTGAAACCATTGTGTTAGACTTTTCTTTGAGAGACTTTCGCAACTGGCTCAATCTCAGTATTCATTATTGATGACTTCAGATTTTGAGTATCTTTTTGATAGGAAATATATCCATCTATCTAGGTTATCAAATTTTTTGGCATGTAGTGGTTTCTGATAATCTTTAATGATTCTTTTTGTTTCTGTGGTATCAGTTGAAATGTCTCCTTTTTCACCTCTTATTGTATTTATTTGGTTATTTTCTCTTTTTTTCTTCGTCTAGCTAAAGATTTGGCAATTTTGTCAATCTTTTCAAAAACCCAAGTCTGTTTTTTGTTTGTTTTGTTTTTGTTTTTTGTATTTTTTCTTAGTCTCTATTTCATTATTTCTGTTCTGATATTTGTTATTTCTTTCTACATATTTTGTGTTTGGTGTACTCTTGCTTTCCTAGGTCTTTAAGACACATCTTTATGTAGTTTATTTAAAATCTTTTTTATTTTAAGTTATAAGATTTATTGCTGTAAACTTCCTTCTTTGCATTGCTTATGCTATTTCCCATACATTTTGGTATGTTGTATTTCTAGTTATATTTGTTTCAAGAAAATTTTAAATTTCCCTTTTAATTTCTTCAATGACCTATTGTTTATTCATTGGCACATTGTTAAATCTCCATAAATTTGTATCATTTTGGAAGTTTCTTTTGTTGTTAATTTCTAAACTTACTCCAATGCGGCCTGAGAAGATAGACTGTATGGATTAATGCCATGTTCAGTTATCAGTCCTTGCCTTGGATGGCATGCCCGAATTTATGAGAAACAGTAACTTTTATGTAATTTACTGATACTGTATGTTTTACAATAGTATTACTGTCTTATTTATAGGACCTTAAAAAACATATACGAAAAATAAGTTCTGGGAACGTTATGTACAAAATGATGACTATAGTTAGTAATATAATAGTATACTGCAAATAGATGTTAAATGTTCTCAACACATACATGAAAAAATGCTAAGTCTATGAGATGATGACTAAATTGATTGTGGTAATCATATCACAGTATAAACATAAAGCGAAGCATCATGTTGTACAGTTTAAATATATAAAATTGTATTTGGTAGTTATACTTCAATATATCACCTGTGCAAGAAAACAAATTACAGTTATTAGCCATCAACTCTCTCATCTCCAGATAAAGTAATGAGAATAATTATTTCGTCCTTTCATTCCTTGAAGGCATGTTTCATCTTTGTCCTTTTATTTATTTATTTTTATTTATTTATTTTTTTGCAGCACTGGGGATTGAACTCACAACCTCGCGCCTGCCAGGCAGGCGCTTAAGTCACTGAGCCAAACTCCCGGCCCTAGTTTTTTGAGGCAGGGTCGCACTGTGTAGCTCAGGCCGGCCTTGTGCTCGCGTTGTAGTCCAAGCCATCTTTGTCCTTTTAAAGAAAAATAAAATTACTGTCGTTACTATTATTTCATTGTATTTGTAGTTGTATACCCTAGAATTTCCAACTTAAAAAATGCATCATGACACACCTATTATATCTTTGGCCCATTCTTAATTTATCCCTCTCTGCATCATGGTTCATATATAAAATGTTGCTGCTACTCAAGCTCCGTTGTGCTCAACCACAGATGATCTGCTGTTTTTCAATAAATGCATACATAGTTTACATTTGATTAGTTCTGGACCATTAGAGGTGATAGTTTTCAAATGCAAGTATGATTTTCAGGAAAAATTTTTCCTACAACATTATATACTGTTTTTTTGGTTTGCCTCTCTTATCTTTAACTGCTAATTGTAAATCTATTAGAAACCACAGTAAACTTAGAAACATGTAGAAGGAAAAAGCATGGTCAATTTATACTACTGTATTACTGTATATAGGAAATAGGGGAAGTAACTTTTAGTGTGAACTTGAAGAATACTGAAGTTTAGTTTTTCTAAAGATGCTGGCAATTGTTTATTACAGTAATATTGGAAATTTTGTATCTGAGGTGGTAGAATAAGTGTTTCTGAGTACAAGTGATAAGGCACTAGGATTAGCATACACAAAGTGAGCCAAGGACCAGAAATATCTAGCCTGCATGAGAGAAAGGTGCTTACAAAAGTATTTAAACAGTATTTAAACTGTGTTATGATGGTAGCTCTGGAATACTCAATAACTTTTTCTTGTGGTGCTAGTGATCAGACTTAGAGCCTAGCCCATGCTAGACAAACACTCTACCACCAAACTACATCCCCAGCCCCAAATTTTTGGCTCTGAGTTGTTCAATGACTTTATGAGTTTGGTGCCCAATTTTTAAAGCATATATACTTTGTGTAAGAATTTTGAACAGAGCATGTCATGTAATATCTTAACAAAAGTGTATCTTTAAGAATCATATCATAGTGTCTTTTTTTTTTTTTTTTTTTTTTTTTTTTTTTTTTGGTACCTGCTGAAACCTCATGGCTGTCTTTGTGATAACATTCCTGTGGATGTTTTTCTATAAAGTGGTATCAACCAGAGCTTGAAGTATTCTTTTTTTTTTATTTTTTTATTCTTTTTGGTACCAGGGATCAAACCTACAACCTTGTGCCTGTCAGGCAGGTGCTTTGGCCACTCAGCTAAATCCCTGGCCCTATTTTTTGATATAGGGTCTAACTATGCAGTTCAGGCTGACCTTGGACTCACTTTGTAGCCCAGGCTAGTCTCGAACTCATAATGATCCTCCTGCCTCAGCCTCCTGAGTGCTGGGATTAACGGCGTGCACCACCATGCCCAGCTTATATCATAGTGTCAAATTGGCATTTATGAGTGATATGATGACTAGAACATGTGAGAATTTTTCCTATAGATTATATTAGAGGATATTATTGGATCAATTAAAACTTAACTGGCAACACAGGACTAAATAATGGAGACCAAGTACTATATCCTGTTTTAAACAATGTAACACAGTGTTACTGTAATAGTGATTCCATTGCAGTTATTGCTTACTAGATTTGTGTGGTTAGAATCTTTTAATCTCTTCAAGTGTATAACACTAAAAAGATTTTTTGGGAGGGTACCGGAAATCAAACTCAGCACCTTGTGTTTGCTAGGGAGGCACTTGTGCCACTGAGCAATAACCCTGGCCCTAAAAATTTTTAATACTTGAAACTGCCACTATTACAAACAAGTTACACGCTACTGCTTTAAAGTAAATTATCAGCAATATGGCATGATCATTTTGCCTGCTATACGACCAGGACACTCACTATATTCATAATATTAATAGTTCTACATTATTGCCAGGTGTGGTGGCACATGCCAGCAATTCCAGCACTCATTCAGGAGACTGAGAGAAAAGGATCACTGAGCTCGAGGCGAGTCTGGGCTATATGAGTGAATTAAAGGCCAGCCTGCATTACATAGTAAGACCCCGTCTAAAAAAATAGAAAGAAAAAATACATACATGTTTATATATATGTATACATATATATGTATATATATATGTATAAATAATATGTAACTTTTATGAGTATTAGAGCTTATAATAGTAATTCTCCATTGTTTTTCTTTCATAATAGTTTATAACTCACATTTCATTCCCTTTAATTAAAAAAAAATCTTTTTCCACTCATCTGTATAAAGAGGGTAGTTTTCAGACTTTTAATTTTATTTCTTCCATATTCAGTCTGTTAATTCACTTCAACTATTTTGGGATTTTTTAATAACTCTGACCTACCTCCATTGTAAAGTTCAATTAGTATTTAAAAGAAAGAGCTTAATAAGTGAGCTGTCTTCCATTGTTGTATAGATTACTGAATTTGGCTGCCTTCCATGATTGTATAGATTACTCTACTGGATTTATCTATTCATTTTCTGAGCATTTACCATATTGAAAGAGTTGGAAAGTAGAAAAAAAACTGAAAACAAAGTTGACTGTTGATTCTTCAAGTTGTGTTAGCTTTATTACTATAATAAAATATCTGAGATAATAAACTTAAAAAGAGAAAGGCTTATTTTGGCTCACAATTTTGAAAGTTCCAGTCCATAATGTATTGGCCTCATTTGAAGCTAGGGCGGCTGTGGTAAGGAGTATGTCATAGTAGGAATCCTGGCAGAGCAAAACTACTCACTTCACGTCCATTAATAAAAACAGAAAAAGAGATAAGTACCAGGATCCTATGATTCCTTTGCGGACATGTCCCCAGTGACCTACACACCCCAGTAAAGCCCCACCTCTGAAAGGTTCTGCCACCTCCCATAGCACCACCCTGGGAGCCAGATCTTCAACACATGTGCCTCTAAGGGGCATTCAAAATCTAAATGATAGCAAAAATATTATAAAAAGCAAAATTTAGAAGGTAGTTCTATAAGAAGCTGATTTGAGAAAACCGTAAGTACAGAAGTAACACTCCAAAGCACCATGTGTTTATGAAATACTTTTGTATAACAGTGCATAATATCTGATTGGACTACTTAGAAAAAACTTGAACCAGATACGTAACTAGTGATTTTGTTCAAAATGACAGAGAATTAAACTACGTGTTTCACTTTAAATTTACATTACTGCCTTGTGCAGAAGAATGGAGGCAAAAAGACAACAAATTAATGTATAGAGAATGAGAAGCATATTAGGGAAAATAGGAGTGAAAAAATTATTGACAGTAGGAGGATACCCTTTGACTCATCAATGACTGACAGTGCTAAATTGTCCAAATATAACTACTAGTTCATTTTTTCTTCCTGGAGTTTGGATTTAGCTAATTCCCTGATACCATACAAAATTTGAGATTAGAAGCCATCCAAGGTGAATATGGAGTGAGAAAGTGAATATGGATTAACATTTAAAAAGTTAATGTTCCAGTGCATGAAGGAGGAAAAAAAGACAATAAAAATATGAGTATGCAGAAATGTGTGATTTGACTACAGTTTGGAAGAGGAAGTGTTCTGTTTTTCAAATTGTAACTACTATGGTATAGAAACCATTACTATAGAAGTGTTCTAAGTTCCTTGACACTGTCGCTTTGAAACAAAGGTAGATGTTCAGATTTATAAACGTATTTGTTAATTATTTGCATCATACAAGGAACTGTACTAGCCCTAGTACTCTCAATCCTTACTCTATTATTCTTTGTCTTCACTCATGAAAACAAAGAGGTACAACATTTTCCTCTCTCAGCCAATGCCTGTTATGAATTTTAGTAGCAAATCTTCTCACACTACTAAATGTGAATTAGAGGCCTCTTGAATATCCATTCATCACTACTGTACAGTTATCATCAATTTTTATTTCCTAGCTATTCCTTGCGTGAAGGTGTTAGAAATAAAGGAAGACATCCAAAGGATAGCAGAGGGAAACCAAAAGAGGGAGGCGTTATAAGAAACTGGCCATGAATGAAAGAATATGTCATGTTCATTAAAAAAGAACATGGCCTGTTAAAGGACATAAAGTATGAACAAACGTGTTAGACAAATAAAAGGATAAGATAATTGTATAATAAAGAGCTCAGAAGAAAAGAAGTAAGACAATTTAAAGAGAAGATTCAAGCAGAACTTGGTTATTCTTTAACTATGAATTATGGGAAGGGGAATCTGATAATACTTCAAGTGGAATAAGGTTTGGAATATATCTTTGATTTAGCAGTATGAAGAAAGACATTGGTGATTCATCAAATTCTCTTTAAATATAGTTGTAAATAAAAGTCATGTTAGAGTGGGGAGTGAATGAAAGGTAAGGGAATGACAGTGGCAAGTAGAGTTCTTTAAAGTTGGGGTCATGCCATCAAAGAGAGCAATAGCTCCAGATGAAAACTGAGTTTTAGGTTTTGGGGGTTGCTATTCCTAATAATCTGCAAAGACTTACATGAAGTGTACTACGCCCCATCCCCCCATATTACTTCCTCTCTGACTTAATGTTTTAGTTTTTCTAACTTCCCTCCTGTCACACTGGCCTTCTACTGATTCTAGTGTATCTGGGCATACTCCCATGCTGAGATGTTTTTCTTTCTTTCTTTCTTTCTTTCTTTCTTTCTTTCTTTCGTGTGTTTTTGTTTGTTTGCTTGTTTTTGTTGTTTTTTAGGCAGGGTCTGACTGTGTAGTACAGGCTGGTCTTGAATTCATGGTAATCCTCTTGCTTTAGCCACCTGAATGCTGAGATTACAGGCATGTACCATTACACCTGGCATGTTAGTTTTGTAGTGGCTACTTTGCCTGAATATTTTTCTCCAAGATATCTGCAAGACTAACTCTTTCAAATATTTGTTCAAATGTTTCCTTAAAGAAACCTACCTTCACCTTCCTATTTACAACTGCCACCCACTCTACCACCCCATTAGTACTCACAATCTCTCTGTAAGTTATGTGTTGTCATAAGGTATGGCTTAATAAAGAACTCCAAAGATCTCTGACATAAAACAATAAACATTTAATATACAAGTCTGAAATTTGACAGTTTACACATAACTTACCAAGATTTTCTTTTAGTCTGAGCTAAACTCAGCTTGCAGTATTTTCAGGGACAGAAGTAGCAAACTACGAGTAGGTGATGTACTATCATTCATTCTGTAAGCAGAGTAGCCCTGTTACATTCCCATGACAATCACAGAGGAACAAGATAAAAGTGGCCCACATGTTATGTGCATGTGCTTTCAATGTCTTTTGAGGTCACTGAGTTTATTAATAACACATTGGGCAAGGAAAGTCATATGGCCAGATTTGGATCAGAACTTCAGTGGGAGAATAATACATGGGAGAAATATAGGACATTAATACACATCAACAGTACACTGTTTTATACCTTTGCACTTCTTATTGCATGCATGCATTGCCTACCGATATAATGTGTAATTTTCTTATTTCTTATACATAAAGCATGAGTAACATTTCATTATTCTCCATACTTTGTATGTATAGGTTATGGCTTTCCTTTTTTTGGTAGAGGAAATCTTCAAATGTTTGTTTTGCTCCAGTGTATGAAAGTACTTTGTATATAGTATTACTCACATTGAGGATGTTACATATATATTCTTGTGGTATTTTAGGAATTTAAACTGCTGGAATATTAAAGGTAATATTCAATATTATAAGTTTCTACCATTGATTAGCTTCGCCTGGAAAGCAGAAGATCAGCAAATATAGTATGGGAAAGGTTTGTATTTCTCATTCTGTTTAGCAGCCTTTATACCTTTTAGCAGTAATAGTGTTGCTTACTTGTTTTTTTTTGTTTTGTTTTGTTTTGTTTTTTGCGGCACCGGGGATTGAACTCACAGCCTCGCACCTGCCAGACAGGCGCTTAAGCTGCTGAGCCAAACTCCCAGCC
The DNA here is from genome assembly GCA_004363535.1 of Dasyprocta punctata. NCBI lineage: Eukaryota > Metazoa > Chordata > Mammalia > Rodentia > Dasyproctidae > Dasyprocta > Dasyprocta punctata. Next base: position 170,483 of record RJWM01000984.1, read on the forward strand.
CTTGTTTTTTGAGGCAGGGTCGCACTATGTAGCTCAGGCCGGCCTTGCGCTCACGTTGTGGCCCTAGCCGGCCTGGAACTCACAACGCTCTACCTACCTCAGCCTCCCGAGTGCTGGGATTAAAGGCGTGCACCACCACGCCCGGCTTGCTTACTTGTTTTTAAACCCCATCTAGCTATCTATCTATTAATCTCAGTACTGAGATTGAACCCTGAGCTTTCATACAGGCTTCACACAGCAACTACATCCTTCACCCTTTTTTTTACTTTTTATTGTTTATTTTGAGACAGAGTCTCGCTAAGTCAGTAAGTTGCACAGCCTGGGTTTGAACTTCCAGTCCTGCCTCAGTCTCCAGAATGCTGGGGTTACAGGCCTGTGAGCCATGCCCTAGCTATGACGCATTCATTTGCCTCTGTTTCATAGCCCATGAAACCAGAGTGTCAAGCAAGAAAAAAAAATCTGTCTGAAAATATTCATATACGTGCTAAGATTTTTAAAGTTGGGACTGGACAGGTTTGTGGAAGAAATTGTATATTTTATAAACTGATTTCACTTCTCGAGCAAAAGACTTTAAATATGACTTGTTAATTTAGAAGGCTAGGTTTGGCTTCTCCAATTAATACATTAGAGTTCAGCACAGTGAAAAGTAGGGATTCTGTAGATAGTTTGTGTATTTTATAAGAAGTAGGAGGAAATGATGACTTATTTTTATTAGTAGTATACATTTCTGATACATAATAACATTTTTCTTGGAGAATTGGTTCATATACATATTTCATCCTGATCATTTTTACTGCCCTCCCCCAACCATTCCCACTCCCCATTTCTGCATATCCCTTTCCCATCACTGCAAAGTCTATCTCCCTGTTTCCTGCCATCTTTCTTTATTTTTCTTTGTATTCATATTTTGGGCTTCTCATATAAGAGAAACTATGTGATATTTAACCTGTGTCTGATCTGTTTCACTTAGCATTATGACCTCAACATCCATACATTTTTCCTACAAGTGACTAAAATTTATCCTTCTTTATGGCTGAGTATCACTTTCTTGTGTATATATGTACTACCTGTTCTTTATCTACTCATCTGTTGATGGATATACAGGCCATAATTTAACTACTGTGAATTGTGCTTCTATAAATATATATGCATGTATAACTATGGCTAAAATAAAATTTCTATTTTTAGTTTTTGAGAAATCTCCACACTAATTTCCATAGTGATTGTACTACTTTACATTTCCATACCCAATGTAGAAGGTTTTCTTTTTCTCTGCAGTCTTGCCAGCATTTGTCATTTTTTGAGTCTTTGATGGTAACCATTCTTATTGGAGTATGATGGAATCTGAGTTGCTTTGATTTGCATTTCTGTTCTCTGTTCAGGGAATAGCTGCAAAAAAAAAATTTTTTTTTCCATTCTGTAGATTGTCTGTCTCTTCACCCTGTTGTTTGTTTCCCTTGCTATGAGAGCTTTATGATTTGATGGAATTCCATTTGTTCATCTCACCCTACTTACCAAATTATCAGGTTACCTACCAGGGAAACAAACTGGTGCCAGGAATATTTGAAAGCAGCTTCTTTGGGAGCACTGTTATCCCTAAAGCTACTGAATAGGGGGCAACACTTAAAATGGGAACACTGTGGAAAGTGCATTGACACTTGAAATGTGTATAGTATTTGTTATGCATCCAAAACTGGTGGTCAGCTTAACACCAGCTGAATTATATCAGCATGGTGCTGAGTGTAGATGGCCCACCTGAGGAAAATTGCCAGCATAAATAGAGATGTGGAGAAGAAGAACAAGGCATTGTGGGTTCTTCCAAGTGTTGCTGTTTCAAACTGTTGGTTCTCCTGGAGGAGCTTGTCATGCTGGCTTCCTCAATATGGATTCAGCCATTGTCATTGGAGGAGCTTGGGACCTCATCGCTGATGGTGTCTGTGGTTCACTGTCTGTGGCTCTGCTCCTCACGTTGAGCATCGCTTCCTGGCTCCGGAAGGGAAGATGTGTGCTGGAGAAGCTTGTCACACTGGCCTTCCTGACCTGTACTCGACTGTTCTCATCATCAGAGGAGCTCAGGACCTCGTCACCACTGAGGATGGCTGTGGTACTCTTCAGGGGAACTCTGGTTCTTATTTTGAATGTGACTTCTCGGCTCCAGTGTAGAACCCTCAACCTACTGCACAGCTCCTTCACCCCACTGACATAGACTTTCTAGCTTCCACTGCTGACCTTTGGCCTTCCCAGCGCAGATCCCTAAAATAGACTGGCATGAGTCCTTATCGTGGGCTCTTAGATTTCCATTTGGATTTGTGGGAGGCATTGTCATGCACTCTGGGTCTCTAGCTGGACTCATGCAGGACATTGCTGTGGGATCCAGGCGCTTGGCTGAATATTCTGAGTCTTAGTGTTGTGGACAGATTTTCCTGCACTTTTTTGTGTTTAGCCCTGAGTGATCATTATAAAACAGTATTACAAATTCTGTGTCCTGTATGCAGTTGTTCTCCCTGTAACCCCTGACTACAACGGTATTTGACCACCCCACTACCTTGCCAGTGCCACATATGCTATATTACAGCCTGTATCTCTTTTGCTAGTGTATAATGGTCTCCAAGTGTGGAGAACTTGAATAAAACCGTTCCATTTCTCTTTATAGTCTGTATTGTTAAGATTGGGTTTTATATCAAGGAAGAGAATAAGAAGTTAGGAAAAAATATGGAAGTAGAAGAAAATCAGGATCAATATAATCATATTAAGATGTACAGTCCAGGGTTATAGCTCAGTGGCACAAGAGCCTGCTTAGCAACCGCAAGGTCCCGAGTTTGATTCCCAGTACCAAAATATAGAAAAAAAATAATAAGATACACAGTAAAATGCAAAACAGCAAATTCTACAAGACAAAGGTTAGGTTTTTTGGTTTTGTTTTATTTTGGTATTTTTAGCGGTATTATTCTAGACATGCTTTTCAAAAGAAATGATCTGAAAAGAGAACATTTTACTTTTGTCTGAGAATCTAATTATTAAAGAAATATCCTAGTTAGAGATCATTCTGCAAAGTGTTTGTTTGTCTCTCTTTTAAACTCCTGACATTCAAAGAATTCTCTGTCAAAACATAAGCTGGATTCAAGTTAAAGGCCCAAGGATTTCAGAGACTGCATGTGACAAAGAGATGTCTTTGCAAAACCAGTGTGAAAAAATAGTTCTTGACAATCAAAATAATGGCATCCCTGTGGAAGGAGAAAAACCTGATACCCAGTGTTACCCCATAGTATAAATGTATGTTTTTCAGTAAGAACACCGAAACAAAAATCACAAGGCATACAAAGGAGCAGGAAAGTATAGTCCATTCAAAGGAACAAAGCTAATTAACTAAAATAGTTCCTAAGGAATCCCCATCATTGAACCTAACAACTGTCTTAAAATACTGAAAGAGATACAGGAAAACATAGACAAGGGACTAAAGAAATCAGAGAAAAGATGTCCGAGCAGAAACAGAAATTATAAAAATAAACCAAACACAAACTTTTTAACTAAAAGACTAAAATAAGTGAAAAAGAAAATTCACTGGAGAGGTTGAGCAACAGGTAAAGAAAGAATCTGCAAACTGAAAAATAGAAAATTTAAAGTTATCCAGTCTGAGGAGCAGAAGGAAAAAGTATGAAGAAAACAACAGAGTCTAAGGTCCTACCAAACCTAAGAAGTGTAGCCACGTGTGTATCATAGGATATTTAGGAGGAGAAATAGAGAGACAATATATTTGAAGATATGGCAGCCAAAAATATGTCAGATTTGTTGAAAGATATGAGTCTACACATCTAAGAAGTGTACCTGCTCCAATAAGATAATGTCAAAGACACCCAAACTGAGGGACATTGGAAACAAGCTATCTACAGCAACAGATAAAGAAAAATCTTCAAAGGATCATGAAAATCATGACCTTAGATTGTACTGTGGTTTCTTAAATAACAACTCACTAGCCATTGGAGAGAAATAAAGTAAGAATTGTCTTCTCAAGCTATGTAAAATTAAAGAAGAATCTAGAATGTATTACTACTCCCTATTGCTACCTACTAATTGAATAAATTTATGTCTGTAAAGAACAAAACATGTTGGTAAGGCATATGAAGTGGGGATAATGAATGGAGACAGTGCCAATAGTAATAGAAAAAAATAAAAACATATAGTATTAAACACTTATTTTGCCTTCTTAGCATTCTAGCTGTTTATTCTAATATTACTTGCCAGTGCTTCATAAACTGTAAAACGTTCCCTTCACAAATATAACAAATTAAAAAACCTATATTGACTTCAAGTGAATCATTGAATAGGTTTACCTTCTAGATTGTATTTTCCTGTAGTAGGAGACTTTTCCATTGATACTTAGTAATTCCTAACAGGCAACAGGAAGATTTCATCATTTCTTTTTCTCTTAGCTCTTATAACTTCTTTAATATCTAATAAAGAACAAATCCATACATATTAAATATTATTTCAAAAGTTTAACTGCAAAAGCACCATGTTTTGCTATTTTTGTTGACTGCATTGATCACAGCATTCTGAAAATGCTTACTAAACTTCCTGATGGTAAACTGATCATTACGAGATTGATCATATAAATTTCTCTTACTTGGCATGATATTTCTGTGAAATGAGAATTCTTGCCATTCTTTCATGAAATAAGAAAATTTGGCTAAGTTCTGCACCCTGCTGAATAGTTCTTTTAACAGTGGCCACAGTGTGTCTATCCAAATTTGGAAACTAAAGAAATCAGTATTTTATCTTCAGTGGAACAGTGATAAACATAACTGTCATACAATCAATCAATAAGCCAAACCTAAAGACTGTAGCAGTATGTATTACATATGAATGTTGTTTCTCTTCTTTAACTCCTTTGCAGATCAAACTTGATATCCTAAAGTGATAGGTGTTTTTCTCTCCTGTTTTAGAAGCATAGTTTTTATTCACTTATAGTGAATACCTATTACTGAATTATTCTCAGTTTCATAGGATTTTATTTTTATCTTGTTTTGATACAGAGCAAACTAATCCTAGAATTCTAAGAGGAATTTTGATGAGAGACTGTTTCATTGTCTGTCTTTCATATCTTAGCTGTTCCCATTTCTTAGATAATAAATACACATCTGCTTGGACAAAGCCTCAAATTGCTTTTCTTCTGTAAGGTAGTTTCATAAGGATTCCTGTTAAACACAATAGTTAAAGACAGTATATTTTATTTCCTTTTGTACAATTTTAAATGTTTATTCCAAAATCTTTTTTAGAAGTTCATGAAATCTTGGAACAACCTTAATAAAAGAAATAATAGCATACAACTATTTATTGTAAGATATTATATGGTAAGTAAACATCCATCTATGCTAAAAAATGAGGAAAACCATTACTAGGTTTCAGTCATATGTTTAACTCTCTTTTTAAATTTGTTAAATCCCATTATAAAATATAATGATA